>VMDO01005086.1:0-93397 GCA_007922755.1 Pedetes capensis
ATCCATCTGGTGGAGGGTTTTCCTCTTTTGCGTTGACCTGCCACTCTTCCAAACATGATGTCCTTCTCCAGGGATTGTTCTCTCCTGACTACATGTCCGAAATATGTAAGACGCAGTTTGGCCATTTTTGCTTCCAAGGAGCACTCTGGTTGTACCTCTTCTAGGACAGATCTGTTGGTTCTTTTGGCAGTCCATGAAATATTAAGTAATATATTCAAATTCTTTCTTGATACCACACCAAAACTGGACAAGTGGTACTTTACTAAAGGTTAGTTGAAATGTGGACTCTGAAACCATATCAAGGAATTTTTGGTAGTGTTACATTAAGATCCATTGGTCTATCTTGCACTTTGAATCTGTTTCTTTCCCATGGTTGATTTTGTAACATCATACGTTGGTCTTTTTGAAAATATTGGCTAAGTTAGTAAGTCCTCCAAATGTTTTCACATTTCATTCTGCAATACTAAGCAATCATATTAATACAGATTGAGTATCCCCAGTCCAGAAATTAAAATTCTGAAATGCTCCCAAATTAATTTTTTTTTCTTGTACTGGAAGGCTGAACCTAGGGCCTCATGCCTGCTTTTTTTTGCAAGTGCTCTACCACTGAGCTGCACCCCTATTCCCTGTTTATTTTTTATCTTGAGATAGGGTCTCAATGAATTATGCAGGCTGCCTTTGGCCTTGAACTTGGGATCCTTCTGCCTCTGCTTGGAATTACAGGTGTAAACTGCTGAGTCTGGCACAAGCCAGTTTTTTTTGTGTAGATATGATGCTGCACGTAGAAAATTCCACACCTGACCTCATATGGTATAGCACAGTCAAAATGCAGGTGCATTAAAATCTTGTATAAAAATAGCCGGACATGGTGGCGCACGCCTGTAATCCCAGCGGCTGGGGAGGCGGAGGCAGGAGGATCGCAAGTTCAAGACCAGAGACAATCAGTGTAACTTAGCGAGACCCTGTCTCAGAAAATAATAAAATCTACAAAATGGGCTGGGGGTGCAGCTCAGTTGTCCAGGCCCTGGGTTCATCAACCCCTAGTACCGCAAAAAAAAAAAGTATAAAATTACCTTCAGGCTATGTACATATAGTATGTTGTTGTTAGGTGCTGTTGAGTTGTATCCAACTCAGTGACCCTCATAGGGTTTTCAGTGACTGATTGTTTTGGGATTGTTTTTGGGAGTGGACTGCCACATCCTTCTCCCATTATTGTAGTGCTGGGGATTGAACCTGGGTCCTCAGATAGTACAGAGCAGGCATTCTACCAATTGAACTAAACCCCAGCTCATATAAAGTATATTTGAAGCAAATGAATTTTATATTTGTACTTGAGTTCTATTCCCAAGATATCTCATTATGTGTATGCAAAAATTCTAAAATCTGAAACACTTCTGGTCACTAGCATTTTGGATAAAGGGTTGTTAGTTGTTGTTGTTAGGTGCCGTCGAGTCGGTATCCGACTCATAGCGACCCTCTGTACAACAGCGGAAACACTCTTGTCAGTGCTTCTCTGCTGTTCACAGGGTTTTCGATGGCAGATTGATTTTTGGGAGGGGGTTGCCACGTCCTTCTCCCAAGCCTACAGCTTCTGGTGTTCCCAGGTGGTCTCCCATCCAGGTACTAACCAGGACCAACCCTGCTTAGCTTCCGAGATCTGACGGGATTGGATGCCACAACCTATATCACCATTGATCTTATCAAAAGTTTTTACTTTTAAGTCATCAGGAAGCTTTCAATTTGAATTTTCTTTTGAGAGCTCCATTTTATTGATGGTAACAAGTGTGGCCTCAATTTTTTTTTTTTTTTTTGAGACAAGGTTTCCCTATATAGCCCACACTATCTTTGAACTCATGATCCTCCTGCCTTAGTCTTTTAAGTGCTGGGATTATAGCTCTATGCCACCATCCCTAGCTCTGGTCCATAGGTTTTTTTTTTTTTTTTTCTCTCGAAGTACTAGGGGGTTGAACCCAGGGGTTTGGGAGTGTCTCCTAGCTGCTCTACCACTGAGCGGTACCTGCAACCCCACCTTGTTTTTTATTTTTTATTTTGGGACAAGGTCTTGCTAAGTTTTGCAGGGTGCCTCTGGTCATGAACTTGTGATTCTCCTGCCTCAGCTTCCTGAGCCACTGGGATTACAAGAATGTGCCATGGCTTCTGTCTCACTTTATTTTCATGAAAAATGTCTGCCAAATATCTAATATGAATTTGACTAGTTATTCCATATGACTATGGGAAAAGAACCTGGCAACCCACTCCCAAAAATCGATCCGCCATTGAAAACCCTATGAACAGCAGAGAAGCACTGACAATAGTGTTTTCGCCTGTTGTACGCAGGGTCACTATGGGTCAGATACCGACTGGACGGCACCTAACAACAACAACAACAAAAACAGTTATTATTTTAAGTAAAAGTAGAATTCTATTAAGAAAGTACTTTGCAAGTTACATGTTTCTCACAATTGCCATTGTACTGTACTATACAATAGGACTATCTTACGAGTGCCTTTCACCTTGTCACACAGAATACTAGAAAGGGTCAAGGGTCAAGATTTTGAAATTTTCAATATAATTTTAGTAACATGGAAGCTAGAGATTTAGTAAAATTAATTTTTTACTGCTTTATATTAAATTTTTAATGATATATGTGGAGGATCTTTATTTTTATTTTTTTTATCAGTGTTTTGAAGTATAATTGGCAAATAGAATTGTATAAGTTTAAGATATACAGTAGGATGATTTAATATATAGACATATTGTGAAATGATTATGACAGTCAAGTTGGATAATTCATCTCTAACCTTACTGGTTACTATTTTTTGTATTTTATTTTGTGGGGAGTTCATTTAAGATCTACTCTTTATATTGGATATTTTTAAGTGTCCTTGACTTTTTCTTTGTTAACTTCAGGTACATGGCAGTGAAAAATAGATTGACTCTACTGATGAAATGGCCTGTAGCCGTACCACTGAGGCATCCCGATCCTGTCAGATCTTGGAAGCTAAGCAAGGTTGGGCCTGGTTAGCACTGGGATGGAAGAATGCCTGGGAGCTCCAGGTGCTGTAGGCTTGGGAGAAGGACCTGGCAACCCACTCCCCCTCAAAAAAAACTATTCAGCCTTTGAAAACCCTATGAATAGCAGAGAAGCACTGACAATATTGTTTTGCCTGTTGTAAATAGGGTTGCTATGAATCAGACACTGACTCAATGGTACCTGACAACAACAAACTGATGAAATAGTATAGTTTAATTCCACTACTTTGACTTATGTCTTATGCACTGTTTTTACACTATCAGTAAAATGTTATAATGCAGCAAAAAAGGCAAATATTAAATATAAAAAGTGTGTCTTTTTTTGTTTTTGTTAAGTTTCCTATGTTGCCCAGGTTAGCCCTGAACTCATAATCTTCCTGCTTCATCCTTTTGAATGCTGGGATTATAGGCATGCACCACCATGTTTGGCAAATTTTTAATTTTGATGAAGTCCATTTTTTCTTTTTGTCCATATTTTTGGTATCATATCTGAGAAATTATTGCCAAATTCAATGTCTTAAACATTTCTTCCTGTATTTTCTTTTAAGAGATTTGTAGTTTTATTACATTGGGATCTTTGATCCAGTTGAAGTAAGTTTTGTATATACTGTGAAGCAGGGATCAAAATTCATTCTTTCTGTATATGGATATCCAGTTTTCCCAGACTCATATGTTGAAAAGATTATTTTTTCCCTATTGAGTGGTCTTGGGACTGCTGTCCAAAATAAATTTACTGTATATTTGAAGTTATATGCTTCTGGATTGTCAATTCTATTCCACTAGTCTGTGTGTCCACCTTTATGCCAATACCACCATGTTTTGATTACTATAGCTATATAGTCAATTTTGAAATAGGAAATATGAGTTCTTCAATATTCTTATTTTTTAAAATTGTCTTGGTTATTTGGGATCCTTTCAATTCCATATGAATTTGAGGGTCAGTTTTTCTATTCTTGAAAAAAGGCTATTGGAATTTTGATATAGTGATTGTATTGGATCTGTGAATCACTGTAGATAGTACTTCTTAATACAGGCTTCTTAATAAGCCTTCTTAATACAGGCTTATCTTACTTTATTGTGCTTAGCAGATATTCAGTTTTTTTTTTTTTTACAAATTGAAGGTTTGTGGTAACCCAGTATTGAGCAAAACTTTTGGTGTCATTTTTCCAATAGCATATGCTCACTTCATGTCTCTGTATCACATTTGGGTAATTCTCACAGTATTTCAAACTTTTTCATTATTACAATTTTTGCCTGTTATGGTGATCTGTGAACAGATCTGTGATTTTTGTTAACTTTCATAATTGTTTTCAGATGCCATAAACATTGTAGATATAAGACTGAACTTAATTGATAAATGTGTGTATTTTAACTGTTCCACCAAACTGCTATTGCTCATCTTTCTTTCCTCAAGCTTCCCTATTCCCTAAAACACAATACTAAAAATAGGCCAATTAATAACCCTACAATGGTCTTTAAGTGTTCAAGTGAAAGGAAGAGTCTCTTGGCTCACTTTAAAATCAAATGCTAGAAACGAAACTTAGTGAAGAATGCATGTCAAGAAAACTAAGATAGGCCAAAAGCTAAGCTGCTGTGCCAAACACTTAGCCAGGTTGTGAATACTACGGAAAAGTGGGAAGAAATTAAAAGTGCTGTTCCACTGAATACACGAATGATAAGAAAGCAAAAACAGCCTTATTGTTAATACAGAGAAAGTTTTAGTGGTCTGGATAGGAAATTAAACCAGCCATAACATTCCTATAATCCAAAACTTAATCCACAGCAAATCCCTAACTCTCTTCAGTCCTATGAAGGCCGCGAGAGAGGTGAGGAAACTACAGAAGGAAAAATTTGAAACTAGTAGAGATTGGTTCATTAGGCTTAAGGAATGAAGCCATCTCTGTAACATAAAAGTGCAAAGTGAGGTAGCAAGTGCTAATGTAGAAACTGCAGCAAATTATCTAGATGATCTAGCTAAGATAAATTATGAAGGTGGCTACCGGAAATAATAGGTTTTCTATGCAGACAAAACAGCCTTCTGTTGGAAGAAGATATCATCCAGCACTTTTATACCTACAGAGAAGTCAATAGTTGGCTTCAAAGAGCTGGCTGACTTTCTTAGGGTCTAATGTAGTTAGTGACTTTAAGTTGAAGTTAATGCTTATTTACCATTCCTAAAATTATAGAGTCCTAAAAAATTCTACTAAATACACTCTGCCAATGCTTTATAAATGGAACAATAAAGCTTGGATGACAGCACATCTATTTATAACGTGGTTTACTGAAAATGCTGAGACCTACTGCTCAGAAAAAAAGATTCTTTTCAAAATATTACTACTCATTGACAATGCACCTGCTTACCCAAGAGCTCTGGTGAAAATCTACAATGAGATTGGTATTGTTTTTACAAAAGCATTCTAACGCAACATCCATTCTGTAGTCCATGGATCAGAAAGTGATTGTATTTCTTTTTTTTTTTTTTCTTTTTTCTTTTTTTTTTGGCAGTACTAGGGGTTGAACCCAGGGCCTCACACTTGGATGCTCTGCAAGTGCTGGACCACTGAGCTGCACCCTCAGCCCATTTTTTTTACTTTTTGAGACAGGGTCTCACTAAGTTACACAGACTGCCTCTGGTCTCGAACTTGCGATCCTCCTGCCTCTGCCTCCCAAGCCACTGGAATTATAGGCATGTGCCACTGAGCCTGGTTAAAGAGTGATTGTATTTCTTAAGGCTATAGCTGCCATAGGTAGCAATTCTTCTGGTGAAGATGGGCAAATTAAATTGAAAATCTTCTGGAAAGGATTCACCATTCTGGATGCTGTTAAGAATATTAGTGGCTGGGCACATGGTGCATACCTATAATCCCAGCACTTGGGAGTCTGAGGCAGGAGGATCACTGCAAGTTTGAGGCTAGCCTGGGCTACATACGGAGACCCTGTCTCAAAAAACCAAAACACAAACAAAACCCACAGCCAAACAGCATCGCATTATACGGAGAAATCTTTTATGAAAAGAAGAGTCAACCAGTGTGGCAAATTATTGTTTTTGTGGTACTAGGAGTTGAACCCAGGGCTTCATGCCTGCATGCTTTGCAAGTGCTGGACCACAGAGCTGCGCCCCCAGCCCATATTTTTTTTTTTTTTTTTACTTTTTTGAGACAAGGTCTCGCTAAGTTATGCAGACTGACTCTGGTCTTGAACTTTCGATCCTCCCGCCTCTGCCTCCCGAGCCACTGGGATTACAGGCATGTGCACCACCGCACCCGGCACTATTGTTCTGACTTTAAGAAATTATTACATCTATCTCAACCTTCATCTTCTACCACTCTTGTCAGTCAGTAGTCATTAGCATTGAGGCAAGACCTTCCACCAGCAAAAAAATTATGACTTATTGAAAGCTTAGATGATCATTCGTCTTTTTTAGCAATAAAGTATTTTTATTACTTTTTATTTATTTTTATTATTATTATTATTATTATTTTTTTTTTTTTGCAGTACTGACGGGTTGAACTCAGGGCTTCCTGAATGGTAGGCAAGTGTTCTACAACTGAGCTGCATCCCCTGAGCCCCATCTGCTCTTTTTTATTTTGAGACAGGGTCTTCTTAAATTTCATAGGCTGCTTCTGGCCTCAAACCTACAGTCGTCCTGTGTCAGCCTCCCAAGTGGTGCCTTTTTTGGTACCTAGTATGGTACCAAAAACAAACAAACAAACAAACAAAAAACGAAAAGTAAAGAAAAGAAAAATTGGCACTCCACCCCCACCCCAGGCCCTAGCAAATGGAAGGCAATCGTCGTCAGCCACTTATGCTATTTTCATGTCAAAATTACCAGTTGTATTGGAAAACAAAACAATACAAAACAAAACAAAAAACCCACAGTAGACTGGCACAGTGACACACACCTGTAATTTCAGCGACTCTGGAGGTGGGAGACAAGAGGGTTGTGAGTTTGAGACCAGAGGCAGGTAGCCTGTGTAACTTATCAAGACCCTGACTCAAAAATTAAAAATAAAAACTGGGGTGAGGTGCAGTGAAAGTGGTAGAGCACTTGCAAAGTATGTGTGAGGTCCTGTGTTCAACCCCTAAATTCAATAAGAAAAAAAGAAAAAAGAAAGGAAAAAAACACAGTGCCCAAGTCTCATTCTGGATCAACCTAATCAGAGTCTGTAGGGAGTTGGGCCATGTCATCTTGATTAAAAACGTTCCACACAATTAAAAAAAGTTGTGTACGGTAAAATTTACTCTTACAGGTGCACAATTCCATGAATTTTAATGATGCATAGTGATGCCCTTTATCACAATACATTAGATCGTTACAGGTGCCGTCAAGTCTGTGTCAGACTCATAGGCAGCACACTATTGTCAGCACACTCTGTTATTCATAGAATTTTCAATGGCTGATTGTTTTTTGGGAGTGGGTTGCCAGGTCCTTCTCCCAATAGAATAGATAGGAACAGGTAAAAGAAATATCTAATTGTTTTTGAACACCATCTAATTTTCTGTTACAATAAAGTTATAGCCAGCTGGGCGTGGTGGTGCACGTCTGTAATCCCAGCGGCTTGGGAGGCGGAGCCAGGAGGATTGCAAGTTCGAGCCCAGAGGAAGTCTATGTAACTTAGCGAGACCCTGTCTCAGGAAGTAAGGAAAAAAAATAAAAGGGCTGGGGGTGCAGCTCAGTGGTCCAGCACTTGTAAAGTATGCAGGCGTGAGGCCCCGGGATCAACCCCCAGTACCACACACACACACAAAAAAAGGTTATAGCCATAGTGTTCAGCAAAGTGTATATTATTATAGCGGATTAATATTTTCTCCTTTACTTTTTAAAGTCTAGATCTGGGGTAGACACCTTATTTTCTGTAAAGAACCAGACAGTAAATAGTTAAGGCTTTGCAGGCCACATAGCTTCTTTGTTGCAATTCTGTGTTTGTATGCGAGCTTGCATGCATGCGTCTGTGTGTTTACAGCCATTTAAAAATGTAAAAAAAAAAACATTTGCCCCTTAAGCTGTCCTTCATTCTTCTAGCTGAATCTCAGATATTATTTTTAGCTGTTTTCATGGTACAGAGTGAATATTTCTTATCCAGAATGTTTGGGACTAGAAGTTTCTCAGATTTTTAGAATTTTTTTGGATTTTGAAATATTTGCTTTCATTTTAGATTTCAGATTTTCTATTTCGGGAATTGATTTCATTTGTCATTATCCTTGAGGTTGCCATTGCTTCTCTCCTCTGTTGGCACCTGGTTTCTTGAATTCTACATCATTTTCCTTCCTAGTTCATTTCTTCATTTTGGTGGAGCACATCAATCAAAAGCTTCCTCAGAAAGGATACTGGGAGATAAATTGTTTGTGATCTTTTTTGTTTGAAAATATCAATTCTAATATGGGGCTGGGATTTAGCTCAGTTGGTAGTGTGCTGTGCTGAAGTCTCTGAGGTCCCGAGTTCAATTCCCAGCACCGCCAAAATGGGAGAAGGACCTGGCAATCCACTCCCAAGGCAATCCCGAAACAATCTGCCATTGAAAACCCTATGAGGGTCGCTGTGAGTCGGATACCAACTCGATGGCACCTAACAACAACAACAACAACAACAACAACCTTCAGATATAATTGATAACTTGAGAAGATGTGTAATTCTAGTTTGAAAATTATTTTCCCTCAAACTTGGAAAAGTTTTCTTTAGTATTGCTATTTTACAGTAGCCATGTTGAGAAATCCAAGGAAATGCTAGGTCTTAGTCCTCTGTCACCTTTTTTCCCCTTTCTGATAAAGGTTTTAGGACTTTCTCTTTTTTCTTCAATTTTGTGAAATTCCATAGGGTTGTGCCTTGATGTGTCTCTTTTTTCTTCATCGTGTGGAATACTCTGAGTAGTTTAATTCTGAAAATGTATGTCTGTCAGTTCTGAATATTTTTAAAAATTTATTTTAAATGTTTCTGCCTCTTCCTATATTCCAGAACTTCTATTAGTTCAGTATTTGATTTCTGGATTGATAACTCTAACTTATTTCTCTTATTTCATTACTTTTTTTTTTTCAGTACTGGAGGTTTGAACACATGGCCTTATGTGTGTGAAGTGAGTGCTCTACCACAGAACTGCACTCCCAATTTTTAGAAAAATTTTGAGAATTTTGAGACAAAGTCTTACTAAGTTGCACAGGCTGCCTCTCACCTCAAACTTAAAATCCTCTTCTACTTTTTTTTTGTTCTATTTCCTAGGACATTTCCACTTCACCTTCCAGGTTGCCAACTGAATTTTTTTAATCTTGTCATAATTTTAATATATGAAGACTGTTGTTTGTTGAATTTTGTTATATATCTTATGTGTTTCTTAGATGCAATATTTCCTTTTATATATCTGAGGTTTTATACTATTTTTGTATGCTTGCAGTGTTCTTTTTGAATTGTCTGTTGCCTCCAAGCACCGTTTTTTGTCTCTATCTATTTAATTTGATGGCTTTCCTCAAATGTCTAGTTTTTTTAATTGTGGTAAATGTATATAACATAAAATTTACCATTTTAATTATTTTTAAATGTATAAGTTTTGTGACATTAAGTGTATTCACATTATTATACAACTATCACCACCATCCATCCCCAGAACTTTTTCACTGTCCCCATCTGAAACTCTATACTCAATAAATACTAGCTCCCATCCCACTTCTGAGCACTCTCTTGGAAGCACCATTCTGTAAATTCAGCTATTCTAGGAACCTCATATCAGAGGAATTATATATTTGTTGTTTTGTAACTGGCTTATTTCACTTAGCCTAATGTGTTCAAGATTCACCTATGTGGCAATAGTATGTATCAAATTTTTCTTCCTTTTTAAGGGGTTTATTCTTATTTGAGAATGATATACTAGAAAGCTGATTTGAAGCTCTGTGTGAATGAGCAAGATTTATTTATTTATTTTTTTGCTGTACTGGGGGTTGAACCCAGGGCCTCACACTTGCATGCTCTGCAAGTGCTGGACCACTGAGCTGCACCCCCAGTCCATTTTTTGTTTAACTTTTTGATACAGGGTCTTGCTAAGTTTTGCAGACTGCCTCTGGTCTCGAACTTATGATCCTCCTGCCTTTGCCTCCCAAGCTGCTGGGATTATAGGCGTGCGCCACCATGCCCGGCTTGAGCAAGATTTGTTAATGGAGGTCTTTGCTAATTGGTAATAAAATGATGGATACCTTTCTCATTGGTTAAACTCCAACTATCTGTATATCTAGATGCTGTCAATACTGCTAGTCCTGTCAATTTCTCCAGAGAAAATCCTTTCTTACCTCCTGTCTGAGATACAAGCTTGGCAGCTCCTTGATTAGAGAACAGAGATAGAAAAGAGGCTGGGGCATCTGCCTGTTTGGTAGAGTTTTCCTTAATTCTGCTGTTTTCAGTGAAGGATTCACCTCTTTTTTCAGCTGTGGTTGGTGTTCTCTGAGTCCAGAACTTTTTCAGTTATTTTTCTGAATTTAAGACTTAACAGCCTTGATAATAAGGGGGTGTGTGGGGGAGAGTAGTTGACTTGTTGCTTGGTGGAGTTGGGGAAAAGAACTGAAGGCCTAACTACTTTTTCAATGGGTTTTCAGCCAGGTTTTCCATTTTTGGCCCATCCCTGAATCCTTCCTTCAGAGATACATTCTGCCTCCAATTCTGGGTCTTTTCAGTGATATGAATCAGAATGCTTTTGATGGGACTTACTCTCTTTAGGCTTGAGTTTCATTTTTTTGGGCTCTATGAAGTTAAATTCATCCTGATTTCTTTGCTGATATTAGAGTTTTGTTGCAATGATCTATTGTTTCCTAATCTCTTCACTATTATACGTTTATACCCTTAAAATGTATTTTATTGCCATTTGGGAGTGATTTATAAGAGGGAGTGAGGAACTACATGTATTTAGTCTAGAGGAAGTGAAGAACTACATGAAGTTAATTCATCTGCCTTTTCATCTTTTTCTAAAAGAGACATCTGTAAAGTTTGGACTAGTAGCAATGGCATCAGCTAGTAGCTTGTTAGAAATATAGACTCCCATAGGCCCCAACCCATAGCTAGCAAGTCATATTCTGCATTTTATATCTCCCTCAAGTGATTTATACACATATTAGAGTTTTAGAGGCCCTGGTTTAATTCATTGTGCATACCCTAGTGGTTGGTACATGTAAATTGCTTGACATATCTTTTGTTGAATAAATGCGTGATGGGTGTCCTATTGGAAAAATCAGAAATTTAGTAAGGCTCCAGTAGTTAGAAATATTGTTTTGAGATCAGGATATAGGTATAGGTATTATTTGAAGCTATGAGAGTAGATGATTATAGAGTTAAGAGGGCCATGGAAATACCAGTTTTAATTTTGTTCTAGGACTAGGGTGTAGGTATTTAAAGATGTGGGAGTAAGTGAGAGTACATAGTAAAAACAGCCAAGGAAATACGAGTTTCAAGGTATGGATAAAGGAAAAAAGGGTCATCTAGGACAATTGAGAGCTAAGGAAGAACACAGACCTAGAGTACATGAGATATAGGAAAATGAGCAACTTTCAAAGAGAGGTCCTGCAAGGTTAGGGATGTCCTTCTGGGAAAGTTAGATTACAAAGATGGCTAAGATGTGGGGGCAAAACACTGTCTGGAAAGATATAGAAGCTATAAAATAGTTTGTTTAATTAGTATGTGGGAGAAGTGATCAAGGACAAAGCTCCCCAGGACTTAATGTGATGATCAGGAATGGGAGGATGGGTTGGTGGAGAGGCAGCTCAGAACAATATTGCAGTGGAACATAGGAGATGATAGGTGGCTAGAAGGAACTTCTACTATTCCCCATTTCCTCCTTGCCACGTCTCATTTAAAATAATTTTCTCTTAGACTTAAAAATGGCATGTGTGTGATCCTTGGGTGGTAGCCTACACTTGTTATCCCAGCATTTGGGAGCTTGAGGCAGGAGAATCAAGACTTCAAAGCCAGCCTGCTACATCTTGAGACACTGTAACAAAAACAAACAACAACAAAACTCAATTGGGACAGGACACACATGCTGTATCTTTGGTCTGGAATACTATATATTTTGTCTTCCTTAACTCTTTTTACATTTAGTGACTTTATTTTGTGCTTCATGACACCCTGTACTTTCTTGCTTTTATAGATTGAGATATATCCCATACTATAATATTCACCCTTTTAAACATACTTTAAATGCACTTTGTTTTTTATTATGTTTAACCACAATTAGTAATCGTGTATTTCACTTACTTGAACTGTCCACTGGACAGTAAACTTCATTAGGGAAGATGTTGTGTTTGTCTTCTCACTATCTTTGGCATCTAGTTTAACATGTATAAGCTAATAAGTAGCATGTATTTGGTGTTTTGTTTTTGTTTAGTTAGGTGCTGTCAAGTTGGGTCCAATTCATAGTGGTCCTATGTACAGCAGAATGAGATACTACCCAACACTGTGCCATGCACACGATCTTTTTTTATTGTATGAGCCCATTGTTGCAATCACTGTGGTTTTTTTTTTTTTTTTTTTTTTTTTTTTGTGGTACTGGGGGTTGAGCCCAGGGCCTCACGCCTGCATGCTCTGCAAGTGCTGGACCACTGAGCTACACCCCCAGCCCACTTTTTTACTTTTTGAGACAGGGTCTCGCTAAATTATGCAGACTGCCTCTGGTCTCGAACTTGCGATCCTCCCGCCTCCGCCTCCTGAGCTGCTGGGATTACAGGTGTGCGCCACCGCGCCCTGCTCCATTCACTGTGTTTTGATAGCTGCATATGACACTGTTTTAAGTTTATACATATTAACTCATTTAATCCTCATAGGATGTAGGTACTACTTTATTCCCATTTTATGGATAGAAGAAACAAAGGCTTACAATAAGTTGATCCTCAATCAGTATTTGTTTAATGAAATATTTATTAAATGTCTGCTACGTGCTGGGCACTGTGCTGTATGTTGTGGAATTAGAAAAGTCTTTGGTTAACTTTTCAGACAGAGTGTTAAACTTTTATGACGCTGAGATGAGGGAAGAAAGCTGGCTCCTGGGCTGTGTGATACTTATAATTGAAAGGCTTAAAGGCCTCTAACTTTGCTTATATAAACAGATGAGCCCCAACACTTATATTCAAATACTTTTCTAGCTTTTATGTTCCCTTCTAATTTTGATTTAAAACTATCCTTCATAAAGTGAAATCCCAGTGTAGAGTACAAAGGCTAAAATCTGCCATATGCTTCTGATTCTTAATTTTTAAAGAAAATATTTAAATATTTTGTTTGGAATAAATTTCAAACTTACAGGAAAGTTGCAAAAATAGAAGTACAAGGAACACTCATATGTCCTTTATTGAGGTTCACCTGTTATTAACACTTTACCTTATTTGCTTTATCATTTGTAGTCTGTCTTTATATAAAACAATATTATTTTTTATATTTTTTATGAACAACTTGAGAGTAAGCTATATTTATGCTGGCCCTTAATCTCTAGCACTTCAATGTATATTTGATAAGAATAGGAATATTCCCTTACATAATCACATACAACAGTTATCAACTTCAGTACATTTATGACATTGATACAATATTTTACTCTACTTTTATAGATTATTATAGATTATGATCAAAGAGAGAATATTTTTACAGTGCTGCAAACCCTGGGGGAAATTTTTTTTTTTTTTTGCAGTACTGGGGGGTTGAACCCAGGGCCTCGTGCTTGCATACGCTGCAAGTGCTGGACCACTGAACTGCATCCCCAGCCCAGTTTTTTACTTTTTGAGACAGGGTCTCGCTAAGTTATGAAGACTGCCTCTGGTTTTGAACTTGCGATCCTCCTGCCTCCACCTCCCGAGCCGCTGGGATAACAGGCATGCGCCACTGCGCCGGCTGGGAAAAATATTTTTGTGGTGCTGAATAGCAAATCTAGGGCCTTGCATATGCTCTATCCCTGAGCTGCACCATCATCCCTGAATACTTTATTTATTTATTTATTTATTTATTGGCTTTTCCAGACAGTCTCCCCATGTAGCCCTGGCTGACCTCAAACTCTCCGGTCTCCTGTTTTTGCCTCTCAAGTGCTGTGATTACAGGCATGCGTTACCATGCCCAGGTCTGAAATTAAAAAAAGAAAAATCAAAGTGGCCCATGTGTGGTGGTGTTCACATGTGATCTCAACACTTGGAAATCTGAAGCAGATGGATTGAGACTTCAAAGCCTACCTGGGCTACATAAGGAGACCTTGTCTTAAACAAAGTGAATTTTTGGAAAGGATTTTGTTTAAGCAAATAAGAAAATACTGTTGTTGTTAGGTGCTGTCAAGTCAGCGTCCAACTCATAGCGACCTACATACAACAGGTGAAACACTATTGTCAGTGCTTCTCTGCTATTCATGTGGTTTTCAGTGGCTGATTGTTTTGGGGGGTGGGTTGCCTGGCCCTTCTCCCAAGCCTACAGTACTTGGTGTTCCCAGGAGGTTTCCCATCCAAGTACTAACCAGGCCTTATCCTGCTTAGCTCCTGAGATCTGATGGGATCTGATGCCACAGTAGTACATACGGCTGCAGGCAAGAAAATACTACAAAATTAAAAATTACCAATAGCCTACCATTTTTTTTGTTGTTAAAACATGTAAAGAAGCTGGGGGCCGTGGCTCTCGCCTATAATCCCAGCAACTTGGGAGGCGGAGGCAGGAGGTTGGAAAGTTTGAGACCAGAGGCAGTCTGCGTAACTTAGTGAGACCCTGTCTCAAAAAGTAAAAAAATGGGCTGAGGGTGCAGCTCAGTGGTCTAGCACTTGCAAAGCACGCAAGCGCCAGGCCCTGGGTTCAATCCCCAGTACTGCAAAACAAAACAAAACCATGTAAAGAAAAACACATGTATATATACATAATAAAGTGTCTTACTTTTGTTTCCATTATCCCCATTGTGTCCACCATAAACAGATGCTGTATTGTCAGATTTTTTTAATCTGTGTATTTTTGCACATACAATTGTATGCACATACATGTGCATGTTCATGTGTCTCCATATGAATTAAAACAATTTAAATTTTTTCTGTTTTACTAATATTTGAAAATTTATTATAGTTTCTGAAAATAGAGAAATATTTTTCATGGTCTACTCAGTAGAAATAACAGTGCTATCTATTTTGTAGGTACTAATTTAGAAAGGTATTTGCTTAGGTGCATCTGACTCATCAGTCATCACTGCAGAGCTCACTTAGTGCAAGAATTACTTTGTCAAGGAATTGAAGAGATGATTTATGTCCTGAAAATAGCTTTTCTCTCAGTATATTTCTCTTGACCTACTTATAAATGTATGTGGTTTTCAATTTTTTTACATTTATTTATTTATAATGTAATCTCTGAGAGACATAGATACAAATCTACTTAATTTTCATGCAATTACAAGATCATTAGGAAAAAAGTTTTTATTTACTTTTATCTGGTATATTCAACAGTCTATGTGGAAGAGTGAGAGGAACTGCTAGAAAAGATAAAACATTTAAAGATTCAAGTTAATTTAGTTGAACTAAATTTGAGCATTCTCATGATTTTAGGAACAGTGAATTATCTTAAAATTCTTCTGGATTATAAAGTCCATACATATAGAGACTGTGTCTGTCTAGTTTACTGCTATATCCCTAGTTTCCTGGACATGGGAGGTACTCAGTAAATATTTGTTTAATGTATGTATGGGGTGATAGGTAAGAATGTAGAAGGCTGGTCTGGGGGGTGCACACTTGCAATAGCAGCACTCAGGAGGTGGAGGCAGGAGTATCTTGAGTTTGAAGTTGGTCTGGCCTATGTAGCAAGATTCTGTCTTAAGAAAGAAAGAAAGAAACAACAACAAAGTAGAAATAGACCAGTATTCCATTCAGTTCAGATCTTCTAGTTCATTGTTATTATGTTCTTTTGGAAACTTTATGTAGGAACTGCTTTGTAATAATTTCATTCTTATATTTCCCTAGATGAGAAAAGTAAGATACAGGGAAGAAGTGGGCAACCCTTTGTAATAGATGAGAAATAGTCATTATTTGTTTGTTGGTGGTATAGCTGTCAGTGAGCTGTCGTTATCTATCCATAAGTAGCAGTTTCCTTTGGAGCCTGGTTAACACAACTTAATGTGGAACTCTTCCAGTGAAGGATATAAACAGTAGCAAGTCTCTGTGACACTTTTTGGTAATTAGGGTATAACCTGCCTGCTGATCCAAGAAGCAAATTGGTTCTTGATGGCCATAGTAGTTATGGCACTCTGTTTAGTGAGGACTAAGTTTGAGAAGCTTAGTGTTCAAACTTAAAATTTCCCCAGAGGGGATTAGTTGTTCCTTTTGGAGGGTTTCCATTACATTTTGTTTTTACCTTTATTATAATATTTCCCTTATTATAATATTATATTTACCTTATTCTGCTGAGTATTTTGGCTGTGTCTAAATCTGTTCTTTTGAGTGCTGGGAACTCTTTTCCTTATACATTTCATATCTATAGCACAGTACTTTGAATAGCAGAAGTTTAAGCACTTAATCCTTATGTTAAGTAGATAGGTAGAAGAATTTTAAAATTTGAAAAGTTATCGTTCCAACTGTAGCTAGTTTTATAAGTCACATCAAATCCTTTTCAAGCAAGACAGGTATATAACCACTTTGAAGAAAAAACATATGGTGCCAGAGATGTGGCTTAGTGGTAGATTACTTGCCTAAGATACACAGTTCCCAGCAGCACACACACACACATACACACACACACACATTCCCACATGAAGTATGGATAATTGGAAGTTCTTCCCCCATCTAGTAATCTCAGAATCTAATATTTCTGATATTTAAAAAAACACAAACTTTATAAGATATAATTAACATACCATACCATAAATATAATTCACTGTCTTTGTATAATGCAGTGATTTTTAGTATATTCACAAAATTGTGTAACCATCAGCACAATGAACTTTGGGACATTTTTATTACTGAAAGAAATCCTGTATACATTAGCATTAGCAGTCACTTCCTTTTCCTCTTTAATCCCTCAGCATTAGGCAACATTGATCTCTCTATTGATTTATACATTCTGAATACTGGAATCATATATGTGGTTTTTCATGAGTGGCTTCTTTCATTTAGCATGTTTTCAGGTTCATCCATGTTGTATCATATATTAGTACTACATTCCTTTTATTGATGAATGATAATTCTGTGTTATATACTGGAGGTGACAAAAATGTATATAAATTTTGAGAGATGTTCTCTTGTATAGCTTTTTGAAGTTAAATTGATTTACAGGATCAATGTGTATTATGACATTTGCTCAAAGATGGCATTAATCAAATGAATGCTAGCACCATCATGCAATAGGCAGGACAGTCAAAGAAAACAATGGAAGCATGGCTGTCTTTTGAGAATTGCAAGACCATTTTGAAGTGATATTTGAAATTTGAGAACATTGTGGAAATACAGTGACAATGGGGGTGTGAGTATGCAACAGAACCTCCAATACACCTACCAACTGCATACATTCATGATAAGTTTGAGACACATGGTACTGTGTGTTTTGTGCACAAGGGAAGGTACAGGAAGCTTTGCACAGCAATAAATCCTGCTTCTTCTGCTATAGTTGTTGTTGTTAGGTGCTGTTGGTATCCGACTCATACATACAACAGGCGAAACACTGGTAGTGCTTCTCTGCTGTTTGTTCATAGAGTTTTCAATAGGGAGGATTGATTTTTGGGAGTGGGTTGCCGGGTCCTTCTCCCAAGCCTACAGTATCTGGTGTTCCTAGGCGGTCTTCCATCCAAGTACTAACTAGGCCCAACCCTGCTTAGCTTCCGAGATTTAACAGGATCCGATGCCACAGGGCTCCGGCTGCAGGCCTCTGCTATAGTAATCACTTTTAATAACTGTTATAATTGCAGAAGTCAAATGTGACTTGCATTCCTCTTTTGTTATTGGCATATGCTGAGTATTACAATTTTAACACACTTTTTTCCTTTCTTAAAGTGTGTATGCATTTTTGTGGCACCCTCTGTTATCACACATTAATCTATTGATTGACATTTGTATTTACATTTTTTTGCTACTATACATAGTGTTGCTGTAAACATTCAAGTACAAGTTTTTGTTTGGATATATGTTTCGTTTTTCATAGGTATGTCCACAGGAATTATTGGGGCATATAGTGACTCTGCTTAATCTTTTGAGGAACTACCAGGCTGTTTTCCAAGAAGCTGCATCGTTTTTACATTCCCACAAGCAGTGTATGAGTTTCAGTTTCTCTACATCTTCACTTACACTTACTTATCTGTCATTTTGATTATGAGCATCCTAATGGGTGTGAAGTGATATCTCATTGTGGTTTTGATTTGCATTTCCTTGATTACTGATGATGTTGAACATCTTTTTATGTGCCAGTTTTGGACATTTGTGTATCTTCTTTTGGAGAACTATTTATTTACATCTTTTGCCCATTTTTAGGTGTGTCATTTGTCTTTTATTATTGTAAGAATTGTTTAGGTCTATTAGATAAAAGTTTCTTACATATTTCAAAAATATATTTACAGATAATACTAAAAATTTACAAAAATATATCTGATCAGATCTATTTTTGAAAATTTTATGCCATTCTGTAAGTTGTTTTTCTTCCTTGGTAGTGACCTTTCAAGCACAAAAGTTTTTAATTTTTATGCAGTTTGGAATTTATCATTTTTTCTTTTGTTGCTTATACTTTTGATATTTAAGAAGTCATTACCTACTGCAAGATCACAAAGATTTAAGCCTGCATTTTCTTCTAAGAGAAACACAGAAATTTGACTCTTTGATCCATTTTTAGTTAATTTTGATTGAGGTAGTGGTCTAACTTATTATTTTTGTGTGGGGATATCCAGTTATTCCAGCATTATTTGTTAAAAAGCCTATTTTTTCCCTACTGAATTATGTTGACACACTGTTTGAAATCAAGTGACTGTTTTGAGGAACATATTCATATTATTCCCCTTCCCCCTCACAATTGTCCTCAACTTTTTTTGTAACATTAAAACAGTTGCAATAATCTCAAAAATGTTTTACTCACGTTTTTTTAAAAATTATTTTTATTTTTTATTTTATTTTATTTATTTATTATTATTATTTTTTGCCATTCTGGGGCCTAAACCCAGAGGTTTGGCATATATTTTGCAAGTGCTTTATCACCCAGCCCATTTTATTTTTTAAAACTTTCCATGTGGAGACAAGATCTCATTAAGTTACACAAGCTGTCTGGCCTTGAACTTGTGATCTTCCTGCCTCTACTTCCTGATTCTCTGGAATTATAAGCATGTGCTACTGTGCCCAGCTTTAATTGTCACAGTTCTTTAGCCTTCCTTAATCTGATATATTTCCTCATTCTTTCTTTGACTTTAATGACATTCATACTTTTTGAAGATTATAGACCAGTTATTTTGTGGAATGTCTGTCAATTGTAGATTGATGTTTCCTCATGATTAGATTAAATTTATTGTGTCCTATGCAATGCATCCTATTGGGACCTGCAGTTTCACCGTTACTTATGATATTAACCTTGACTGCTTCGTTAAAGTGGTTATTTGCCAGGCTTCTCCACTATTATTATTTTTCCTTTTGAGATTAATAAGCATTTTGTAGGAAGGCACTTCAAGATTACTATATAAATTGTGCTCCTTATCAATCTTTCAGTTTATCTATTTGGTGCTAGTAATTGAACCCAGGACCTCTCACATGCTAAGCACACACTGCCATTGATTTACACGCTTAGTCCTTTACATTTATTTATTATCTGTATGGACACTTATATTCATATTTTGTTTAATGAATTATAATCCCTTACTACCATTGTTGCCTGTAGCCGTAGCACCGTGGCATCCGACCCTGTCAGATCTCTGAAGCTAAGCAGGGTCATGCCTGGTTAATACTTGGATGGGAGACCGCCTGGGAAAACCAGGTGCTGTAGGCTTGGGAAAAGGACCCGGCAACCCACTCCCGAAAAACAACCCGCCATTGAAAACCCTATGAATAGCAGAGAAGCACTGACAATAGTGTTTTGCCTGTTGTATGTAGGGTTGCTATGGGTTGGAGACCGGCTTGACAGCACCTAACAACAACAACTACCATTATCTGTATTGTTGTTCCAGGTTTGGTCTGTGGGAGTCTCCCTTCAAATGTTCTGGGTATTTATTTATTTATTTATTTAGGGAATCAAACACAGGCTGTCACACATACTAGGCAAATGCTTTGCCACTGAGCCGTATTGCCAAGACCTTTTGTTATTTTGATATGGCCATACATTCTTTGAGCACTCCCTTCCTTTTGTTGGCATAACATGATATTCTAGGTTCATTTGGTCTTGCTTTACCCCATCCCTGGAATCAGCTATGTATGTATATGTATATATCCTCAACATATAGACATTTATTTCTATATTCATTTTATATGTGTGTGTTGTTGTTGTTGTTGTTAGGTGCCGTCGAGTCGGTATCTGACTCATAGCGATCCTCATAGGGTTTTCAATGGCTGACTGTTTCGGGATTGCCTTGGGAGTGGATTGCCAGGCCCTTTTCCCATTTTTGCGGTGCTGGGAATTGAACTCGGGGCCTCAGAGACTGCAGTACAGCGCTCTACCCACCGAGCTAAATCCCAGCCCGTGTGTGTGTGTGTGTGTGTGTGTGTGTGTGTGTGTGTGTGTGTGTGTGTGTGTGTGTGTATATAGTTCGTGAGCTCATGTCAATAGCTGCAGTTCCAGCTCAACATCTGAGGGTTCAATCTATTTTTCAACTTTTCAAATTTGTAACTTCCTTTAAAAGATTATGAGAAATCTGTCTCTTATACTGATTTTATTATTTTAATAGATAATTTAATCTATCCCTTTGTTATGTACCCCGTCTCTTAGAGCTATTGCTTCATTCCCTTTGCTACTTCCCACTACCTACCTGATTAGAAAATCCTTTTCACTTTTATCTGGCTCTGCCATACTGCATCAAGCTACCTGCCTCTGAGTATTGTGTCATTTTATTTATTTGTTTAATTTTGGTGCTAGGGATCAAACTCAGGGCCTTCGATATGATAAGCATGCACTCTCTCACTGAGCTATACCCCCAGCCCTGAGTACTTTGTCTTCATCTGCTTGGTGTCCAACATGTTGTGTCACCCTCCAGCCTGTGCTATATCTTTTCTTCCTTCACACAGCTTCAGTACTATACCAGACAGCCCTTGTAAGGACCCTCTCCTTTCCTTGCTGCACCCTTCTATGTGGACATAGCCCCTTATCATCTCTGGTTCTGACATCCAACTCTTGACTTTCCCACTCCTAATATTGCTCAGTTCTACCTAACTCCCCCCTTTTCATATATATTTAAGGCATACAAAATAATGTGTTTTGATTTACTTATTTTTTTTTTCTTTTAGTTTTTTGAGGCAGGGTCTTCATAGCCCAGGCTGGCTTGGGACTTACTATGTAGACCAGGCTGGCCTGGAACTTGGTGTTGATCCTTCTGCCTTAGCCTACAGAAAGCTGGGATTGCAGGCATGCACTACTATATCTGGCTCTGATTTACCTATCTTGATATACATATATGATGATATGATAACTGCAGTCAAGAAAATTGATGTACCCATCATCCTATAGAGTGACTTTTCTTTTTTTGTAGGAGAAAGTGTTAAGAATACCTAAAATCTACTTTCTTGGCACATTACCAGGCAGTATACAATAGTATTAGCTATAATCCTCATGGTGTACATGTATAACTTAGTAGATATTAGTCTTTTGGAATGAAATGTTTGGGATGGGTCTTCACATTATGTTTTGAAAGGCAATGAAATTTTGCTGAATTAAAAGTCGGTGTTTTAAGCTGGGTGCAGAAGCACACACCTGTAATACCAGTGACTTGGGAGTCAAATGCAGGAAGATTGCAAGATAAAAAATTTGAACATGGACAGCCAGGTGAGGTGGCTCATGCCTGGAATCCCAGCGACTCAGGAGGTGGAGGCAAAAGAATCACAAGTTCAAGATCAGAGGCAGTCTGGGTAATTTAGGGAGACCCTACCTCAAAAAGTAAAACAAATGGGCTGGGGATACAGCTCAGTGGTACAGTACTTGCGAAGCATGCAAGTGAGAGGCCCTGAGTTCAACCCCTCAGTACTGGAAAAAAAAAAAGGGGGCTAGGGGAGCAGACCAGGGGTAGAGCACTTGCTAAGTATGTGCAAGGCCTGACTTTAACCCCCAAGTACCATCAAATAAATAAATAAATAAATAAAATTATAAAATAAGTAAATGTCACTATTTTATAAGGAGAAAAAAAAACTGAATAGTTTGAATATTTTTACTTTTCAGGCAGTTAGTAGTAGAGTACTAAAAAGAGTTCTTTGTCTACGTTAAACAAATAAAATAACAATTTGATTGGCAGTTATTTGAATCTTAATGTACACTGGTTAATGAGCTGCTCCTGGCTGAGGAAATGAGAAAATAACTAGTAATTTTTATATACAAAATGATATTAATTTCTTTTCTAGCTCTTCCACCAAAGCCACCTAAGTCAATGACTTCAGCAATTACAAATGGAATGAAGGACAGTTCCGTTTCTCTTCAGGATGCAGAATGGTACTGGGGAGATATTTCCAGGTAACTAGAATGCTATAATTAAATGCAGTTCTTTAAAAAAGTCATTTTTGAGGATTAGTAGTTAAAATACTGTAATGCTCTACTAGTTGTCATTTAAAGATTATCATTTTAAAAACTGTGTGTGGAAACATTTAATTCATTTAATTCATTTCTTCCCATGACAAAGTGACAAGAAAATCTTTAAATTATGATGTGATTACTACTTTTAACACTATCTTGAGGGGCTGGGAATGTAGCTCAGTGGTAGAGTACTTGCTGAGCACACACTAGGTTTTAGGTTCCATTCCTAACACCACAAAACAAACCAACCAACAAACAAAAACTCAAAAAACAAAAACAAAACAAAATAAAAACCCCAAACTTCACAAAACTATATTGAGGATAGATTTCTGAATAAATGAAAATTTTTACATTAAGGATGGTTACATGTGACTTGAAATAAAAGGTACTTTTAGATACTTAAATTTGCTTTATATTTTTCTCTCTAAGGCAGTGGTTCTAAAATTTTTGCATGCACAAAACTCAATTGAAGTGGATATCAGGAGTCTGTATTTATAACCTCCCTAGATGATTCCTCTTCTCCCTCTTCTTTTCCCCCTCCCCTCCTCTCCTACTTTTCCCTCCCCTCCTCTCCTCTCCCTTTCCCTCCCTTCTCCTTTTCTCTTCTTTCTTTTCTTTTCCCTCCCTCCCTCTCCCTTTCTCTTTCTCTCTCTCTCTCTCTCTCTCTCTCTCTCTCTTCATCTCTTTTGAGAAAGAATCTGCTATATGGTACAGGCTGGCCTTGAACTCACAATCCTGCAGGGTCAGCCTCCTGAGTTCTGAGATTATAGGCATGTGACACCATGCCTAGCCCAAGGTGATTTTGATGCAAACGCTTCACATACTTCACTTGGAGAGATAGTACTCTAAGACAGATTTACTTTTTGGGTAAAATAAGGTTTTGAATAGTTTTGAACCTAGAGAGGGAACATGTGTATACATACATTTTTTCTTAATTTGAATATCATATTTTCTTTATTTTATATTTTTTCTCATTAAACTTTAATGGATTTCTACTTTGTTTTTGGATTTTTGATTTTTATTAATATGTAATTCCCCAGATGTGAATAATATTTAGTTAATTAGCAGGACTTAACTTATATTAGCCTGCAGCCATACCACTCTGTTGTCTGATATTGTAAGCTAAGCAGAATTGGGCCTACTTAGTACTTGGATAGGAGACTGCCTGAGAATACCAGGTGCTGTAGGCTTGGGAGAAGGACCTGGCAGCCCACTCCTGAAACAATCAGCCATCGAAAACCCTGTGAATAGTAAAGAAGTACTGATAGTAATGCTGGGCATGGCACAGTATCAGGGAGTGTTTCATTCTGTTGTAGATAGAGTTGCTATGAGTTGGACCCAACTCTACAGCACCTAACAACAATAACAACAAACTTATATTATCATTATATTTCCATGAATATCCTCAACAAGGATAAGGAAAACATTCTTATGGCAACAGCATAATTTTGTGGAGAGAACTCATTTCATTTAAGACATTTATATGTCTTATGCACTAATGGTCTTAGAGCCTTTGTCAGCATTTGTTCCTTTTTGTCAGTTTTTATTTTTTTGGTACAGGGTTTTGCTATGTAGCACAGCCTGGCCTCAAATCCATGATCCTCCTGCCTAAGCCTCTCAAGTGCTGGGATTATGGGCATGTGCTCCCATACCTGGTATCTAATGTATTCTCTTTTTCTTTTTTTTAAATTTTACAGTACTAGGGGTTGAACCCAGGGCCTTACGCATGTACCCGCAGCTCCTTTTTTATTTTTTATTTTAAGACAGTCTTGCTAAATTGTATAGGCTGCCTCTGGCCTCCAACCTGTAATCTGCTGCCTCAGCCCTTGAGTAGCTTGGATTATAGGTGTGCAGCATCGTGCCTGGCTCATTTCATTATTTAAACCCATACCATTTTAACCATTTCTGTGTGTACCATTCACTGGCGTTTAGTACATTCACATTATTATGCAACCATCACAGTCATCCATCTTCAGAACATTTTCCATATTCCCCAACTAAAACTTTATCTATTAAAACAGAAATTTCCTTTTCTCCCCTTCCTCAACTCCTAGCAACCACTCTTTTATTTTTTGTCTCTATGAATTCAAGTACTCCAGGTACCTCATATATGTGGAATCATATATGTGCACATTTGTGGCTGGCTTATTTCATTTATATCTTCCAGGTTCATTCATATTGTAGCACATGCCATAATTTCATTTGTTTTTTTAAGCCTGAATAATATCCCAATACATGTGTATATCACATTTTTGTTTATCCATTCATCTAGATATGTGGATTTGTTGGGCAGTTGGGTTGTTTTTAGCTTTTGGCTATTGTGAATACTGCTATTATGATCATTGGTTTACAAATAACTGTTTGAGTCCTTGCTTTTTTAAATTTTGGATATATACCCAGAAATGGAGTTGTTGGGTCATTTGTTAACTCTGTGTTTAAGTTTTTGAAAATGATTTAGGATATTTTATGTTTAAATTGATCAGAACATTTTTATTTTAGTATTGTACAATAAAAGGATCTGTTACATTTAAATACCTTTAAATTTATATTTTAAGATCCTGTAGCTTTACTATAATTCAAGGGTCTTTTATGTCCTGCCATTTCCTTTGAGTATTATAATGTTGTTCCTTAAATTCCTAAACCAACTCTGCAGAAGGAATTTGTTGTTAGTATAAACTCAAATTAGAGAATATCATATCGAAGGGTTGTGAACTTACCTGAAATTTCCCCTCTCTGTTCAGGAACAGCTGCCTTTATTGCTTAAATATAACCTTCTTTCTAAACAGCTGCTTGTTTTTCCTGAAACTCTGCAAGTTCAGACCTGCCTAAGAAAGCCCTAAAGGCTTAATAGAAACACTATTCTCTACAGACAATTGAAATTTGGAAGAGTTTAAAAATCAAATAACATATCCTCAGATTACATAACACCAAAAATCAAAACAGAAAGAGCTTATCTCAGGGGAGGAATTAAATAACCTCTGAAAGTCTCCATAATTCTATAACCTTAGATATACCCACCTTCCAATGAGTCTTTATAGTAACATGTGAAGACAATCAATGCTTAAGTTTTTTTCATGTGTGCTATAATTCTGTTTCTTAGGGAGGAGGTAAATGACAAATTACGAGATATGCCAGATGGTACCTTCTTGGTCCGAGATGCCTCAACAAAAATGCAGGGAGATTATACTTTGACTTTGAGGTAAGTACTTTTTGGCTTTTTGGCTAGTGCCCGCCTAATATTATTTTAGTTCTGGGTGTATAGAGAGTTCTGTATTTTATTTAAATCTTTATGTATATGTTTTTTCATATTTTAATTTAATTTAGATACATAATTTTCAGTTTGGCTAACTTTCTTATTTTAGATTTTTTTCTATGTACATTAAATATTTAAACATCTTAAAAATAACAACTGTTTTTATTTTTATGTAGCAGTAAAACGTTAGGCTTAACAACAACGTATACTTGTTATTTCCGTACATTTAGGGATTTTAGCCTTCAAATGCAAGGGAAAAAGCAGTATATAGTTGATCTTATTAATGAAGTAGAAGTCATGGGCAAAGCCTAAGGTTATTAATGAATCTATCCCTCCAAAATATGATTTTCCTTAAAGCAAACCTCAGGAAGTAGAACTTAACATAATTTTAAGTGATGAGGATATGTAAAAGATAAAGCAGTTGTCAGCCTATGCCATGCAAGTGGTGGATGTATAGCTTTTTATACTTACAGAGATAGGGCATATATTATAAACAGATTAAGAAAAAAACTACATTATATATTTCCTTATTAATTAATTTATTTATTCATGGTACTGGGGGCCTGAACCAAGGACCTTGCACAAACCTTCCAAGGGGTCTACAACTGAGTTGCACACCCAGCCCATTTTTTATTTTTTATTTTGAGTCAGGGTCTTGCTAAGTTACACAGGCTGCCTCTGTCCTCAAACTTGTGATCCTCTTACCTCCACCTCCTGAGTCACTGGGATTATAGGTATTCATCACCACAACCTGCTCTGCACATTTAATTTTAATAATTAAAATAATCTAGGCCCTGTGAGGATTCGGAATCTAACCTCAACACTAAGTGGATCCCAGGACTCTAGGGTCTAAAGTGAGAGCTGGTCAATGGTGCCAAGAAGGACCTTGGGAGCCTTCTTATTATAAAAAGAGCAAGATTTTATTCAATTGCTTGTGCCGGCAAGGACAGGAACAAGGCTAGAGATGTTAAAGGCGCGGATCGTCTGTCCTGGCCTTGACTCCCGAAGCTCAAGTTCTCTACTTTCCTCCTTCCCAGGCTTGGGGAGGAATTGGAGAGTGCTTCGTGTTTTGATAGACACCTTTGGCTCTTTGGAGCCTCTGGACTTGACATGGTGTCTTGCTAGAAGGTCTGGTTGATTGGAGATTTGAGGTATCTGGAGTAGGGTGCGATGGTCCAAGCGGATGGATCTGGGTGGCAGGTGAGGTCATGAGGTGAACACAAGAAGAAGGGCGTGGGGGTGGTCAGTGGTCTGTTTAAATACATTCCAAGAGGGGGGGTGGACTAGGAAGTGGCCAATCATGACAGAACTCGTGCGTGGGGCAACTGCCACCAACTGCCATGCAAATGGCGGCTTGAGATTGTGTAGTTTTGATAGGTGGGTAGGGGATGGGCCAGGCCAATCAAAAGTGTCTCCTTACTGACCAATCACAGGGGTCTGGGTGACCAGTCAAAGTGGAGGTGGTCACTCCAGGTCTGGGCTGGCCAGGGGCCATCTTGGGTTACATGATGGGAGGGGTAGGAGTAAAGGACCAGGATGTGGGACAAAGGTGACCAACTGGTCACCATCTTGCCTTATAGGGTGTAATGGGGGCAAATGACCAGGGTGTAGGGCAAGGGTCACTGGCCCTGGAGGACAGAGGTCAGTCCTCCAAGTGGACCAGATGGGCTCCTCTTTTGATGGTACATTCTCTACCCGCTGAGGCTCCCATGCTCTGGAGGATAGATGTTGGCCCTCCAGGTGGACCAGATGGGCTTCTACCTCAGAGTTACACTCTAGGATTCCCCTACTTACGCTTGTGTCAACTTCTGTGTCAGGCAAAATATCTAACAGAAACAAACTTATGGGGATAAAGATTAATTGGGGCTCATGGTTTAGAGGATCTCAGTCCATAGAAGCAGGAAGGCATGAGGAAAAGAGGGAACTACTGGCACTGTGGCCCATATCAAGCCTCTAAAGGCACTCTCCTAGTGACCTACTTCACAAAGCTAGATTCCCGTCTCCTAAAGTTCCATGCCCTCCCAGGACAATGCTACCAGCTGGGGACCAAACATCCAACACATTACCTTTAGGGGACATTTTAGATTCAAACCAGAGCAATAAGCTGGGTGTGGTGGCACACACCTGTAATCCCAGCAGCTTGGGAGGCGGAGCCAGGAGGATCGCAAGTTCTAGACCAGAGGAAGTCTGCGTAATTTAGCGAGACCCTGTCTCAGAAAGTAAAGAAAAAAAAAAAAAAGGGCTGGGGGTGCAGCTCAGTGGTCCAGTACTTGCAGAGCATGTAAGCGAGAGGCCCCGGGATCAACCCCTAGTACCACAAAAAAAACCCCCAGAGCAATATAATTTTATTTATTGATTTATGTTTATTTATTTATGGTGCTGGGTATTGCACCCAGGGCCTCATACATGGTAGGCAAATACTCTGCCACTGAACTGCATCCTCAGCTATTTTTTGTTTGTTTGTTTGTTTTGTTTGAGGTGGGCTTAGGTAAGCCTTGAATTCTTGGACTGAAGCAATTCTACTGCCTCAGCCACCTGAGTAGATGGTATCACAGGCACATTACCAAACTGGGCTTTGGAAAATGGTTTTTATCCCACACTAAGATGTTATTGTATCTTATGGCTGAGAGGCAGAGCTTGCAAAAGTTATGCAACTTAGCTGAAGTTGCAGTTATACTTCAGGAGCAAAGATAAGTAAGGGGTCCCCTTTTACTGCTTCCTAATCTAGAGTCACCTTTAGAATTTTATTCTAGAGCCCTACAGCTGGAAGGGATCTTTAATATTTACTAGTTCAACTAGGTTTCTCCAGATGTAGGAATTCCTGTAATAGCTGGCTGGGTAAAGTTTGTAAAGAGGAGAAAATGGTGGGTGATAGAAGATTTAGAAATGGGTCATGTTGAAGAGGGCCTTGAATTCTCAAATTTAAAGTTTGTATTTAATATTATAGGTAGGCAGGGGAAACTACTACATTTTTTCAGCAGGCAAATTGTGATCAGACTGTATTTTAGTAGAAAGAGTAAATGATGACAGATATTAGTAAAGATTTAGGAGGCTATTAAACAGTGAGAGGTAATGTGATAGAGAATAGTATTTATTCCTCAATCATTTAAGATTTATTGAGTACCCACAATGTTTCAGGTAATGTTCTAGGCAAAGAAAATGACAAGTAAGACAGATGTAGCCTCTCTATGGGCTGGGATTTAGCTCAGTTGGTAGAGCGCTGCGCTGCAGTCTCTGAGGTCCCGAGTTCAATTCCCAGCACTACAAAACTGGGAGAAGGGGCTGGCAATCCACTCCCAAGGCAATCCCGAAATAGCCATTGAAAACCCTATGAGGGTCACTATGAGTCGGATACCGACTCGACGGCACCTAACAACAACAACAACAACAAGCCTCTCTATATTTTTGGTGGGTAAAGAAAGATGGGGAAGAGAAGACAAAATAACCACATAAAAAAGAAATTGGATAATTTCACCCTATATGAAGTATTATATAATAGGGAGTACATATGATTGAGAAATGGGGTAGGGAGTTTAAGGAAGGCTTCTCTAAGTAAATGACCTCTGACAACTAAAGGATTAGAAATATCCAGACAGGGCTAGTGGTATGGCTCAGTGGTTGAACACTTGGAAAAACATGCATGAGGGTTCAGCTTCCCAGTATTGCAAAAAGGAAGGAGGGAAGGAAGGAAGGAGAGAAAGAAAGAAAGAAAGATAGCTGGACAGAAAAGTGTTCCAGGAAGTGGGAACAGAAAACACAAAGATAGGGATTTGGAAAAGATTTGATGGATCCAATGAATTACAAAGACCATTTTTGTCGTCGGCCCAAGTGTGAACTAGAGTGGGTTAGGAAGTTCAAAGTGGAAGGGAGCAAGATCCACAGAAATCTTAATGAGCCATGGGAAGGAATTTGAACTTTATTTCTAAGTGCAAAAAAATTGGTAAAGGAAGCAGGTGTGATGGCCTATGTCTGTAATTTGAGCGTTTGAAGGCTGAGGTAGTATGATTGCAAGTTTGAGGCCCAGTCTGGGCTACATAGTTCATGGCCAGTCTAAGCTACACAGGGAGACCCTGTCTTAAAACAGAAACAAAATCAGGCATGGTGGCACACGCCTGTAATCCCAGAACTCTGGAGGCAGAGGCAAGGCTGATGTAAGTTTGAGGCTAGGGTGGGCTAAACAGAGAGATTTTGTCTCAAAAAACTAAAACCAAAATCAAAACCAAAGCGCCAAAACCAACCAAAAATAAATAAATAAATAAATAGTAAAAGGTTTTAAACTGGGGGAAATGACATGATGAAATGATTGATTACATAGTTTCCTAGGATAGTGACTCTAGGAAAAGACTTGATATTTGGCAACAGAATAGATATGAGGTTGAGGGAGAGTTGAAGGAGATTGTGGTTTAAGACTGCTAGGCTTAGAATGAATGTGCCATTTATAGAAATACAAAAGTAAGTAGTAGTTTTTTTGTTTTGGAAGAAGAGATGGGTGTTGATTTTTAGCTGCCCCAGAACTACTAGGTAAAAATGTGTCTCGGATATACTGAGATGTGTGGGTTTAATGCTTAGGGGAGAGTATAAGGACCAGAAAAAGAGCCAGGTATCATATGTGTAGAGTAAATGAGATTTTTATTCTTTGTTTTTTCTTTTGAGAGAAGTTAGGCAGGCTGCTTCTGGCCTCAAACTTGTGATACTCCTGCCTGTGCCTCCTGAATCCCTGGGATTATGTGTGTGTACCACTGTGCCTGGCTCTGTAAATGGGATTTTTAAGGAAAGACTATATATAAGGGAAAGAGAATAGAGGCTGAAGGGAAGTTTTTTTTAAGGCACTAACTATATTTATGGGCTGGGATTTAGCTCAGTTGGTAGAGCGCCGCTCTGTAGTCTCTGAGGTCCCGAGTTTAATTCCCAGCACCACAAAAATGGGAGAAGGACGTGGCAACCCACTCCTGTGGCGATCCCGAAACAATCAGCCATTGAAAACCCTATAAGGGTCGCTGTGAGTCTGACACGACTTGGCACCTAACAACAACATCAACTATATTTATAGTCAGGAAAGAGACAAAGGAAAAGTAGTTTGATAGACTGAAAGCAAAGAATAATGTCATCAAAGTCACGGGAGGATGAAACATTAAGGAGAAAGTGTGAGAGGAGAAGGAAGGATTGCAGTTTGGGGGCAGAGTCTGGATTTGGTAAAGGTAATGAGAGTGAAACTGGACCACAAAGCGTAGGCAGTAGGGAAAATTTTTAGCTTAATAACAATTATTTTAAAATCAGTAAATATTCATTGTAGAAAAACTAGATACTTAACAAATTCTTAAGAATCTGCTGTCTGTCAGGGGTTGGGCCAGGTGCTAGGATATAATGAGGAATATTATGATTCTTCTGTTCAAGAGTATTAGTGAGGAAAAGAGACATAATTAAAAATTCACCTTTCCTTAATTCCTTCATGTCTTCAATTTTCTCCTGCTGTGCTTAGAATCCACAGTCCATTATTAAAATTACATTTGTGAAGGCGTCCTTAAAAACCTATTCCTCTCTCCCTCCATTGTGGTGGTGGTGGTGTTAGGTGCTATGGAGTTGTGTCCAACTCATAGCGAACCTCACAGGGTTTTGTTTTTTCTTTTCTTTTCTTTTTTTTTTTTTTTTTGCGGTATTGGGGGTTGAACCCAGGTCCTTGCACATGCATGCTTTACAAGTGCTGGACCACTGAGCTACCCCATGAGCCCATTTTTTTACTTTTTGAGACAGGGTCTCACTAAATTACACAGACTGCCTCAGGTCTCTAACTTGTGATCCTCTTGCTTCTGCCTCCTGAGTCGCTGGGATTACAGGCATGCACCACCGTGCCCAGCCCCTTTTTTATTTTTTGAGACCAAAAAAAGCAAACAAACAAACTTGGGAGATGGGTATATGTTCCTCAGTTTCCAAGAGAGAGACCACTGGATCCACCTTGATTATTGTTGTATCCACAATACCTTATATAATTCCTGGTACATCTCCTGTACGGTATACTTTTTTTTATTTTTATTTTTTGGTACTGGGGATTGAACCCTGGGCTTTGTGCTTGCTAGGCAAGTGCTCTACCACTGAGCAAAATCTCCAGCACGATATACTTTTTTTTAACAAACAAATGCCTTTGACTTTAAAAGAGACCAGCTTGTATTTATTATATGTGTGGGTATATACACCTCTAGTAACAGCATACGATTAGATGGCCCTTCTAATATGCATCTTATAGTAATAGTTCATTGTCCATCTGCATACTGACCTTCTAAGCATTGTTTAATTTACACAAGTCTATAGGTTCAAACCTGTTACGTTTGGCCTTTCACAAATCCCAACGCCTTATTTATCATGTAATAAATAGCATAGCATAAAGAGATAGAGGCATATTTTTTCTACAAAGTCTGCATGATGCTATAAGAATTGAATGAGAATAGTACAGTGTTTTGCTATGATATAATGAATCAACCTTCTGTGGCTTTAGACTATGCCTCATGGGACTTATAAAACATTGCTATATTAAACTTTGGTTATAAATTATTTTTATTTTACTTTTTTGGTTTTTTGAGACAGAGTTTCACCATATAGCCCAGATTAGCCCTGAATTCTCAATCCTCCTGCCTCAGCTTCCTGAATGCTGGGATTACAGATGTGCCCTACCATGTCCTGTCTTATAAATTATCTTCTAAGGCTAGATATGACTCAGTAAATAAAGGTGATCTGAACTATACAAGAGTCAAATTATACACATCTAATATAACATGATTCTTCAAAAGCTATGCTTTGTAAAACAGTTGAATGACTTGAATCATTCACATGTTTTGGTATTCTAAATAAACAGTCATTTCTAAGAATTAGAAACAAGTTTAAAAGACAAAATAATATAAGATGCTAGATCAGTTACCCAACTACAAATTATTCAAGGAACTTAATTATATTTAATGCATTAACAATAAAACTTTGAGTGTGTTGGCAGTAGTGTAACAAATATGTATTATCCCTTACTCTGTTTCCCTTACAGAGACATAGTCACCCATTTTTTTAAACTCCTAGGGAGATTATCTCTGTTCTTCCTAAAATAATGATGATAGAATTCAAATTAGGAAATTCGTTCAGAGAGCCAGGCAAGTGGCACATGCCTATAATCTCAACAATTTGGGAGGCAGAGGCAGGAGAATCATGAGTTCCAGGCCAGAGGCAGCCTGCATCACTTAATGAGACCCTGAATTTAAAGAAAGAAATTTTTTAAAGTCAGGTTGGAGTGCAGCCCAGTGGTAGAACACTTGAAAGGTGTGTGCAAGGCCCTGAGTTCAACTGCCAAGTATTGCAAAAATAAAAAAATTAAAAACAAAAATAATAAAAAAGGAAAATTCATTCAGAAAATAAAAGATACAGTTGACTTCTGTTTTAGATATCTTTCATATGTGATTTTTTTTGGCTTAGTTTGGTGATACTGAATGCTGTATAGATATGTTGAGTTTTAATAACGAAGGTATTTTATGGACAAAAGAAATAAGTGAAAATAATACTGTATATACTTTTACACATGTAATTATGTATGCCTTTACCTACCTCTAGCCTAATTAGCATAGTAAAATTTGTTTATTATGTGAGCCAACTTTCATATCACATGAAAGTAGTCCTTTAATAGAATTTTGTGGAAAAAAACTACAGTTGTTATCTTGTTGTTCACAGGAAGGGAGGCAATAATAAGTTAATAAAGATCTATCATCGAGATGGTAAATATGGCTTTTCTGATCCTCTGACATTTAATTCTGTGGTGGAGCTCATTAACCACTATCATCATGAATCTCTTGCTCAGTATAATCCCAAACTTGATGTGAAGCTGATGTACCCAGTGTCCAGATACCAACAGGTATGATCATAAAAGTTCTTGATAGCTATCGAGCAAGTCATTATTTAACATAATTTGATTTTATTTATCAGACTTATGTTAAAAAAGAAAGCTAGTCATATTAAATTTCCTACTTAAGATTTTAGGTATTTTAAAAATAGTTTTGGAACTTATTTTATGACTACCATTCTATAATAGCTTGTTGCATATATTTATTAACTTTAAAGGGATTGCAGTTTAGCTCAGTTGGTAGAGTGCTGCTGTGTGTTCTGTGAGGCCCTGGTTTCAGTCCCCAGCACCACAAAAACTGGAGAAGGACCTGGTAATCCAGTCCTGAAACAATCCTGAAACAATCAGCCATTGAAAACCCTGTGAGGGTCATTATGAGTTGGACTGACTCACTGGCATCTAAGAACAATTATATAAAATACTTCTATTTATGCCTTCCGCTTATACTTTATTGCTTTTCATTTCATTTCTCTTTTTTCCCCTTTTTCTTCTTTTTTTCTTTGTTTTTTTCTTTTTTTTTTTTAATTTAATTTTTTCTCCAATACTACCTTTGTGCATGCTTTGCAAGCACTCTACCTCTGAGCTGCACCTTCTAGCCCCCTTTTTGAAAAGATTTTTATCAGTCAAGTGCTACAGTGGCCGCATGCCTGTAATTCCAGTGACTTGGGAGGTGAGGGCAGGAGGATCGCAAGTTTGAGACCAGAGGCAGTCTGTTTAATTTAGCAAAACCCTGTATCAAAAAGTTAAAAAATGGGCTGAGGGTGCAGTTCAGTAGTCCAGCACTTGCAAAAAAGCATGCAAGCGTGAGGCCGTGGGTTCAACCTCCAGTACTGCAAAAAAGAAAAAAAAAAAGTTTTTTATCTTCAGTCAGTGTCTTGCTAAATTGCACAGGGTGCTTCTGGCCTCGAATATGTGATCTTCCTGCCTCTGCCTCCCGAATTGCTGGGATACAGTTGTGCAACACTGTGCCTGGCTTTTTGTCCTTCTTGAGATAGGGTCTTGTTGAGTAGCTCAGCCTGGCCTTTATTCCTGATCCTCCTGCCTCTGCCTTTCAATTGCTGAGATTACAAGGCATGTGATACTATACTTAGCCTTCATTTCTTAATTTTTAAAGTAGTATTTATTTTTATGTGATTTAAAGGATGATCTTAGTGTTAACAAAAAGGATTTAGTGCTTTCACATGCTGGATGTTAATTTAGTGGCTTGAGCTTTTAAAGTTGAAATATAATTTAAAAATAAATAAACTTGGACAAATGTGTCAAAATTGTTAACATTCTTTATTTTTTTTGTTTGTATAGGATCAGTTGGTAAAAGAAGATAACATTGATGCAGTAGGTAAAAAACTTCAAGAGTACCACTCTCAGTATCAGGAAAAGAGTAAAGAGTATGATAGGCTATATGAAGAATATACCAGAACATCTCAGGTAGTATATTTTTGTTGTTTAGGCTAATAAGTATGCAATGTTATAAGTTATTTCAGATTTTCTATAAGTTTACTTGATGATCTTCAAGCTCGCTCGCTCTCCCTCTTTTTTTTGGGTGTGTGATTTATTTATTTTATTAGTAATTGTTAATGTACAAGTTAATGGGTTTCATTATGACATTTCCATATACGCATTTCATTGTTATTGCTCGTAGAACTTCCCCCTTACCCTCTCATGACCCTCCTCCCCTATCCCCACCCCCCCCACCAATGGTCTCCTTTCTGTTTGCATGTTTTTTTGTGAAAATATTTATCTATATATGTGCATCCCGATTTTGATATAAGTCCAAATTTTTTTCTACAGTGATCTACCTTTTTCCATTCTCAGCAAGTGTTACATGAGTGATCTGGTCCGTTTACTTTTTTGCCAACCTTTGGTATTATTGTTGTTTTTTATTTTAGTTCTTCTAATAGGTTTTATTTTTTTCTATCTTCCTCTTTCTTGTCCAACATTCTCATAAAGTTGTGCTGTTTACATTGAGATTGACCTCTCCCCCTTCATCTCTCCTCATTAACCCTCCTCCCTCTCCTGTTTTCTCCAACCTTTGGTTCCTTCTGCTAGATCCCTCCCTCCTCCTTTCCACTCCTTAAATTGTGCCTTCTTTGCTAATTTTAATTGTGCTTTTTTATGTTTCAATTTATGTATAGGATTTTTTTTCCTTCCTTTAAATTTGATTCAGCACCCACATATGAGCGAGAACATATGGTATTTCTTTTTTGGGGCTTGTGTTCGTTCACTTGAGATGATGTTCTCCAATTATATCCATTTTGCTGCAAATAACATTATTTCATTTTTTAAAATTGTCTTCAGCTCTCTTAATGTCTTAAACAGGCCTTTTGAGACTTTAATAACATAAACCCCCCACATCATAAATTGTTTTTTTATTGGTTAAGGATAAAATTTTGTATAGTTAATATTAACTTTTAGTATTAATCAGTTGTAAATGACAAAAAGTCACAAAATAACAAAGTCTTCAGACAAATTTATTTTTGTTTCATGTGTGTATAGGCAGAACAGGGGTGTTACGACAATTCCATAGACATTATGACTTATAGGCTTCTTCTATCTTGATGCTTTGCTATCTTTGGAATTTGGTTTACTCTAATATTAGCTATCACAACCATATTATAGTAAACAGAAAGGAAAAATAAGAAGGAGAAAGAAATGTTTTCTATTTCCTATAAGGAGCACAATCTACTTTGACTTTTATTGCACTGGCAGAACATACACATGGCAACACTCAATTACAGGTCACAGCTAGCTTCAGGAGAAACTGAAAAATCTACTCTTTGTTTTATCAAGTGTGCTTAGCTAATATTTGTGAGTTTCCTGAGGTAGAAAGAGTAAATGAAATTTTGAGAACACTACTACCATAATAATCAATATGAATAGTTTTATCATATTAATGATATAAAGCAAAAATCTGTAGACTAATCTAGTTCTTTTCCTAGCACTCCTTATTTCGATTACTACTATGAATTTTTTTTTTTTTTTGAGGTACTAGAGGTTGAACCCAGGCCCTCAACCTTGCATGCTTTGCAAGTGCTGTACCACTGAGCTGCACCCTCAGCGTGGGTTTTTTTTTTTTTTAATTTTTGAGATAGGGTCTTGCTAAATTATGCAGACTGCCTCTGGTCTCAAACTTGTGATCCTCCAGCCTCTGCCTCCTGAGTCGCTGGGATTACAGGTGTGCTTCACCACGCCTGGCTCATAACTGTGATTCTTTTATAGTTAGACTTGGATTGGTTTAATTTTCACTAAGTTGTTATATACAGTAGTACATAAAAACTGTTGGGAATTTTTGATGAAGACATAGATGTTTGTAATATTTATAACGGAGTAGGAAAATATATTTAACAGCATTTCTCATGCACATTTTATTGAAATGCAAGATTATTACTTTGAACATCAAGTGATTTATAGAATCATTAGTCTATGTTGATTTTACTAAAATTCCAAGTGAATTCTTTATAAAACAGTAACTTGCCTGGGTCCTTTCCTTTCCTTTTTTTTTTTTTTTTTTTTTTTTTTTTTTTTTTTTTTTTTTTTTTTTTTTTTTTTTGGAGTACTGAGCAGTTGAACACACATGCTTTTTGCAAGTGTTTAACTACTGAGACATACCCCTAGCTCTTTTTTTCTTTTTGAGACAGTCTTGCTAAGTTATGCAGGCTGCCTCTGCCCTTGAACTTTCAATCCTCCTGTTTCCTCCTCCCAAGTTGCTAGGATTATAGGCTTGTGCAACCATGCCCGGCTAACAATATTAGATTTTGAAACAATTTATTTTCTGTTTCATAGATATCTGCTTTTTATTTTTATTACTTTTTTAATTATGTTGTTTTTTTTTTTTTTCCAGTGCTGAGGTTTGAACCCAGAGCCTTGCGCTTGCATGCTCTGCATGTGCTAGACCACTGAGCTGCACCCCCAGCCCAGTTTTTACTTTTTGAGACAGGGTCTCGCTAAGTTAAGGAGACTGCCTCTGGTCTCGAGCTTGTGATCCTCCTGCCTCCGCCTCCCAAACTGCTGGGATTACAGGCATGCGCCACCATGCCTGCCTTTTTTTTTTTTTTTTTTTTTTGAGATAGGATCTTAACACTGTAGCCCATGCTGGCCTTGAACTCACAGTCCTCTTGCCTTGGCCTCCCTGGTGCTGGGATTACAGTTGTGTGCCACCATCCCTGGCTGCAGTTTCTGCTCTTATCTTTATTATTTCCTTTCTTCTGCTTTCTTTTCAGTCTAATTTCCTTTCTTCTAGCTTTTGTTTGTTTGTTTGCTTGTTTATTTTGAGACAGATTTCACTGCATAGCCCAGGCTGGCCTGGAACTTTCTATGTAGACCAGTCTGGCCTTAAACTCACATCAGTCTTCCTCTTTCTATCTCCTGAGTGTTGGAATTGCAGGCATGAACCACTATGCATTGCTTTCTTCTCTCTTCTGAAGGTGGAAATGTTATTAATTGGTTTTAAGACCTTATTTTCTAAAACGAGCATTTAAAGCTATAAATTTCCCTCTGAGCATTGTCTTAGGTGTACCTTATAAGTTTTGTTGTATAGTGCTTTCATTTTCATTCAGTTCTAAATATTTTCTCATGTAATTTCTTCTTTGCCCTGTAAGTTACTGAATTTCTAAATATTTGGAATTTTCTAAGTTATTATATTATATTACATCAGATATTTGTTTATTTTGAGACCAGAGTCTAATATTATAACCCAGGATGGTGTTACAAGGCCTCTCAAGGGCGAGGATTATAGGCCTGTGCCACCAGGTTGGGCTTATATTATTTATTTCTAATTTAATTTTGTCATCAGTGAACATAATCATTAAAGGTACAGTCTTTTGAATGTTATTGATACTTGAGCATATACCTATCTTGGTAAATTTTCCATGTGCACTGACAAGAATTGTGTACTCTGTAGCTGTTGGTATAATATAGTATAAATATCACTTAGATTAAGGAACTTGATAGTGTCATTCACATTTTCGCTTGCTTGCTTGCTTGCTTGCTTGCTTGCTTGCTTGCTTGCTTGCTTGCTTTCTTTCTTTCTTTCTTTCTTTCTTTCTTTCTCTATTTTTTGAGGTACTAGGGGTTGAACCTAGGGTCTCGTACTTGCATGCTTTGCACTTGCTGGACCACTGAGCTACACCCCCAGCCCATTTTTTTTTTTTTTTACTTTTTTGAGACAGGGTCTCGTTAAATTACACAGACTGCCTCTGGTCTTGAACTTGCGATCCTCCTGCCTGTGCCTCCTGAGCCGTAGGGATTACAGGTGTTTGCCACCGCGCCTGGCTTTATTGAGGAGTCTTAAAGTCTTCAATTATAATTGTAGGTTTGTCCTTTCTGGTTCTGTCAGCACTACTTTTTGTGTATCGAAATTCTGTTACTGTTAGATGCTTACATACTTATGGTAAGGTTATCCCTTTTTAATGTGAAATAGTCTTTATATCTGATAATCCTCTGTTCTCAAATTCTACTTTGTTTGATATATCCCTACCAGCTTTCATATGTTGATTATTTGTGTGATAAATCTTTTAAAATCTATTGTGTCTTGATATTTAAAGTACATTTTTCTAATAGACCATTTATAGATGGTTCTGAGTTTTTAAAAAATCCAGCCTGATGTTGAATGCAGTGGCACACATGTGTAATCCCAGCAATTTGGGATACTGAAGCAGGAGGATCACAGGTTCAAGGCCAAAGGCAGCCTGTACAATTTAGCAAGACCCTGTCTCAAAATAAAAAATAAAAGAGGGATTGGAAGTACAGCTTAGTGGTAGAGCACTTGCCCAGCATGTGCTAGGCCCTGGACTTAACCCTATAGTACTAAAATTAAAAGAAAAAAAAAATCCAGCCTGACAATGTCTGCCTTTTAGTTGGAGTGTATAATCTTTTTGTATTTTTTGTAATTATTGGTATGGCTGGGCTTATGTTTACTCTTTGTCTCTTTTTATTTGCTCCATCTGGGTTTTTGTTCCTCTGCAATTCTTTTAGCTATAGCTGTTTTTTTCTTTCTTGTTTTGTTTGCTTTTATTTTTGTTTTGTTTATAGTACTGGGGGTTGAACCCAGGGCCTCATGTGTAGTTTGCAAATACACTGCCACTGAGCTGCACCCCCAGCCCTTTTTCACCTTTTATTTTGAGACAGGATACTTGTGGCTTCAAACCTGAGATCCTCTTCCCTCAGCCTTCTGAGTTGCTGGGATTACAGGTGTTTGCCACCGTGCCTGGCTTTATTGAGGAGCTGAACCCAGGACTTTGCAAATGCTAGGCAAGTGCTCTACAACTGAGCTGCAACCCTAGCTCCTTATTTATTTATTTATTTATTTATTTATTGGTACAGGTTTTCACTAAGTTATGCAGGCTGCCTGCCATCTTGAATTTGCAATCTTCCTGCCTCTGCCTTCCAAATCACTGGGATTATAGGTGTGTCCCACCATTGCCTGGCATGGCTTGCTTGATTTTTCCTTCCTCTTTCCTTACCTCCTTTCTTTGCTTGCTTCCTTCCTTCCTCCCTTCCTTTCTTCCGTCTTTCCTTTTTTTAAAGGTAGTTGCTCTAGGGATACCAGTATACATTTTATTTTATTTTATTTTATATATCATTCTTGAGACAGAGTCTCACCGTGTAGTCCAGGCTGGCTTCCAACTTGCAATATTCCTGCCTCAGTTTCCAGAGTATTTGTATTACAAGTGTGTGCCACCATGACTGGCTCCACATTCTTTTTTTTAAGAATAGGAAATTGTGGTTTTCTTTCTTTCTTTTTTTCTTTCTTTCTTTCTTTCTTTCTTTCTTTCTTTCTTTCTTTCCTCCCTTTATTGGTAAATGATGGTGGGGTACAGAGTAACACAACATTGGCTTTTTCCATTATGCAACTATTACATCACTTTGTGTTACACTTTTATCAATTTACAGGGTTTATGCTGGCTCCACGGTCTTAATTTAACATAGTCTGTTTAGAGTTTATATTTTACCATGTATCATGTGAGTACCTAGCAACCATGCCATTCTGTTTTTACCTCCTATTGTTCCCACGTTTTACACCTGAATATGTTAATCCCACAGTTCAGTGTTATAATATTTGCATTAAGCATTTCATTGCCTTTGAAAGAGATTTAGGAAAAGAAAAGAAAAAGAGGCTTTTTGTATTTACTCACAAATATACCACTTCTGGAATTCTTCCTTCTTTCCTATAACTCTAGGTTTACATCTGATACCATTTTACTTTAGCCTGAAGAACATTCTAATAGTTCTTGTAGGACAAATTATTTGGCAGCAGATTCTCTCTCAGCTTTCATTAACCTAATAGGATGTATGTATTTTACCTTCTTTTTTCCCCTCATTAAATGTGGTATATATATAAAATATTTTAAATTTTAGCTATTTATAAGCATACAGTTTAGAAACATTAAATGTATTTATAATGTGGTATAACTATCACGTCTAGAGCCATACCAGCATGGCCTCTGGTCAGATCTCAGAAGCTAAGAAGGGTTGGGCCTGGTTAGTACTTACATAGGAGACTGCCTAGGAATCCTGGGTGCTATAGGCTAGGGAGAAGGATTTGACAGCTCACTCCTGAAGCAATCAACCATTGAAAACCCTGTGAATAACAGAGAAACGCTGCCATAGTGCCAGGCATGGCACAGTGTTGGGTAGTTTTTCATTCTGTTGTATATACGGTGTCAGTGAGTCAGATCCAAATCAACAGCACCTAACAACAACAACAACAACAACAACAACAACAACAACAACAACATAACTATCACCACTTTTTATACCCAAAACTTTTCATCATCCATAATGAAAGTTTTGTACCCATTAATGAGTTCTTTAACCTCTTCCACCCCCTAGTAACCTCTACCTACGAACTATTAATCTGCTTATTTAGGTACCTTTTGTAAGTGGAATCATAAAATATTTTACATCTGTGTCTGAGTTATTTCTTTTTGTTTTCTAAGTCTATTAGTGTTGTAGCATATATCAGAATTTCACTCTTTTGTATAGCTGAGTAATATTCCATCATATGTGTATGTCACATTTTGTTTATCCATTCATCTGTTGATGGACATTTGGGATGTTTGCAGTTTTTGGCTATTGTAAATAATGCTGCTGTGAACATTGTTGTAAAAACATGTTTGGGTTTTTGGTTTCAGTTCTTTTGAATACATAATTAATAACAGAACTGTTCAGTCATATGATAGTTCTATGTTTAACTTTTTTTTTTTCTTTTTGCGGTACTGGGGGTTGAACCCAGGGCCTCGCACTTCCATGCTCTGCAAGTGCTGGACCACTGAGCTGCACCCTCAGCCCATTTTTTTACTTTTTGAGACAGGGTCTTGCTAAGTTATGCAGACTGCCTCTGGTTTTGAACTTGCCATCCTCCTGCCTCCACCTCCCAAGCCACTGGGATTATAGGCATGCACCACCGCACCCGGCTATGTTTAACTTTTTGAGAAAGTGCTGAAGTGTTTTACAGTGGCTCAACTATTTATGTTCTTACTGGCAGTGCATGAGGGTTCAATTTCTCCATATCCTCCCCAAGACTCGTTATTTTTTTGTGGGTATTTTTTTGTTGTTGTTGCTTTTCTTTCCTTTCCTTTTCTTTCCTTCTTTCTTTCTCTTTTTCTTCCTCCCTCCCTCCCTCCCTCCCTCCCTCTCTTTCTTTCTTTCTTTCTTTCTTGCTTGCTTGCTTGCTTTCTGTCTGTCTGTCTGTCTCTCCCCTTCCTTCTTTCCTTTCTTCCTTCCTTGTTGAGTTTTAAGAATTTTAAAAATGTATTCTGGTTATTAATCCCTTATCAGATATTTGATTTACAGATATTTTTTCCATTCTTTAGGATGTCTGAAGTTTCTACAGAAAGATCCTTTCTTGCTTCTCCCTAATTTTTGGTGGCTGCTGGTGATCCTCGTAATTTTTTGGCTTGTATATGCAGGACTCCAACCACTGTCCCCATCAATAGTGGCATTCTCTCTCTGTGTTTCTATTTTCACTTTTTATAAGGACACTAGTCATTGGTCTAACTTCAGTATCTGAATAATGATGGCCTCACAGAATGAGTTGAGAAGTGTTCTCTCTTCTGTGTTTTGGAAGAGTTTTTGAAGGATTGGTATTAATTTTTCTTTAAATATTGGGCAAATTCACTAGGCTTTTCTTTTTTAGGAGGTTTTGATTACTGATTAAATCTCTTTACTTGTTATAAGTCTATTCATATTTTCTGTATCTTCTCGAGTCAAATTTGACAGTTTGTGTACTTGCAGGAATTTCTCCATTTCATGTAAGTTATCCAATTGTGGTTTGAAGATGTCTCCAAAGTTTGTGTGTTGGATACTTAATCCTCAGAGCAACAGTGTTGAGAAGTGGGACCATTAGGAGGTGATTAGGTCATGAGGGCCTGGATTAGTGTCATTATCTTGGGAATGGATTTTATAAAAGTGAATTTGGCCACCTCTTACTCTCTTGCTTTCACCTTCTTTTGTCCTTCCTTCTTCCACCATGGGATGATACAGCCAGGGGCACTAATCAGATACCAATACTTCGATGTTAGACTTCCCAGACTCTAGAACCATGAGAAATAAATTTCTATTATTTATAAATTATTCAGTTTGTAATATTCTGTAGCAGCAGTACAAAACAGATGACGACAATTAGCATGTGGTCATTTATAGCATTCTCTTATAATCTTTTTTATTTCTCTAAAGTTGGTGGTAATGTCCCCTCTGTGGTAACTGATTTTGGTAATTTGAGTCTTCTCTGTTTTTTACCTGATCCCATCAAATCTCGGAAGCTAAGCAGGGTGAGGCCTGGTTAGTACTTGGGTGGGAGACTGCCTGGGAACACCTAGAGCTGTAGGCTTAGGAGAAGGACCTGGCAACCCATTCCCAAAAAACAACCAGCCATTGAGAACCCTATGAATATCAGAGAAGCACTGACAGTAGTGTTTCACCTGTTGTACACAGGTCGCTATGAGTTGGATACTGACTCAACCGCACCTAACAACAACAACAAGCTCTAAAGGCTTATCAATTTTATTGATATTTTCAAAGAACCAATTTTTGGTTTTGATTTTTTTCAATTGTTTTTCTGTTGTGTATTTCATTGATCTGTAATCTTTAGTGTTTCTTTCCTTCTGCTAGCTTCATGTTTAGTTTGTTCTTTTTTTCTAGTTCTTTAAGGTGTACAGTTAGATTTGATTATCAGCTTGAGAGCTGCTGCCTTTTATCTTTCTTTCTTTTCTCTCTCTCTCTTTCTCTCTCTCTCTCTCTCTCTTTCTTTCTTTTCTTGGGCGTTGAACCCAGGGCTTCATGTATGCTTTGCAAGTGCTCTACCACTGAGGTGCGTCCCTAGCCCATTTTTAACTTTTTATCTTGAGACAGGGTCTTGCTAAGTTACACAGGCTGCCTTTGGCCTCAAACCTGTGATCCTCCTGCCTCTGCCTCAGCTGGGATTACAGGGATAAGCCACCATGCCTGGCTTTTTTTTTTTTTTTTTTTTTTTTTTTTTTTTTTTTTTTTTTTTTTTTTTTTTTTTTTTTTTTTTTGTAGCATAGGTGTTTATAACTGCAGATTTCCCTGAAAACTGTGTTTATTGTATCCCAAAAGTTTGTTATGCAATGTTTAATTTTCATTGATTTCAAGGCGTTTTCTAGTTTCTTGTCATTTCTTCTTTGACCTATTAAATAAAAGCATGTTATTTAATTTCCAGGTATTTGTGAGTTTTCCAGTTTTGCTTCTTTTTATTTGTATTTTTTGGTGGTACTTGGTGGTTGGTAGAATTAAGCAGAATTAAGATTAATGGAATTAATCTAGAAGTCAATAACAAAGGGAAACTAGAGCCGTACACAGTGTCCGACACTATATCAGTGCTTCTCTGCTATTCACAGGGTTTTCAATGGCTGATTGTTTCAGGATTATATTGGCAGTAGGTTGCTGGGTCCATCTCCTTAGCCTGCAGCACCTGGTATTCCAAGGCAGTCTCCCATGCAAATACTAATCAGGCCAGCCATGCTTTGCTTCCAAGATCAGGTGGAATCTGATGCCAGGATGCTACGGTTGCAGATGGGCACAGTGGCACATGACTGTAATCCTAGTAATTCAGGGGGCCCAGGCAGGAGGATCCTGAATTTGAGGCCAGAGGTAGCCTGTGTAACTTAGCAAGACCCTGACTCAAAATAAAAGAAATTAAAAATGGGCTGAGGATGCAACCCAGTGGTAGATCACTTGCAAATATGTGTGAAGTCCTACGTTTGATCTCCAGCACTGGGGAAGACAACCCCAACTTAATAGCTACAAAACATTATATTTTATATGGAAATTTCACCATCCTTCTAACATTGACTATTTAGATGTATTCAGTCTGTAGAAACCTCAATAAGTTTTTCCCAGTTTTACTATCAGACACAGGACCCATCACAGATAATTCATTTGGAAGTGCTAAAGTAATAAAGAGAAGTTGAAATTTGAAATTACTTATACACACACACACACACACACACACACACACACACATATACACACACCCCACAGACACAGCACAAGTATCAAGTAGTAAGAAGGAAAAAAGGTTATCAAAATAATTCTGAATAATTAAAAAGAGAAAATTTTAAGGTAAGATGGAATCAAATATTTCATATAAGAAAATGGACCAATATAACATTTCTGGTCATTGTAGTCTCACACCTTTTTTCAGTCAGAAGTTCAAGGTGGTTTCACCTTTAGCCTTTCCTGTATCAATTAAGAGCATCACATCTTTCTTTTTCCTGAGGCCAAAAGCCTTGGTATTATCCTAGGTTCATTCTTTTACACTTTATATCTAATCTGTAAGAAATCCTATTCACTTTATCTTCTGTATATACTCACATTCCAACCTGGCTAACTCCCTCATTTCTTCACATTTGCTCAGAATGTCATCCTCTCGATAAAGCCTACCTGGCAACTTCATTTAAAATTGCAAGTTGTTACCTGGGTGTATTGATGCATACCTGTATTCCCAGCACTCAGGAGTGTTGAGACAGGAGAATTTCAACTCCAAGGCCAACCTAGGCCACATAGTGAGTTCAAGACTGGCCTGAGCTACATAGTGAGAGATGCTGTCTCAAAAAACAAACAAAAGTAAAATTTTAATTTGCATTCTGATATTCCTTTTCACCCAACTTTTCTTTCTTCTTAATAATTCTTATCTTCTAAAAACTATGTATTTTATTTACTTATATTACTATTGTTTATTGTCTTTATAACCTCCTAGACTGTAAGTTCCACGAGGGCAGTGAAAATCTTTGTCTAAGTTTGTTTGCTCATATATCCTAAATGCTTCAGATAATACCTGGCATATACCATAGTTAGAGCTCAATTATTTGTTAAATGAATTTATGCAGATAATGAACCAAAAAGCACTTCACCCTTGGCAGAGGCCTGGAGTCAGACTTATTGTACAAATTGAGGTCTAGCAGAGGGCTCACCTTCCTAGGAGCAGAGGCTAGAAAAAGTGGCCACTGTTGCATGTGGCTTTGGCTTGTATAGAGGTGAATTTCTGCTTTCTTGCCATGGCTATAGAAATCAGAGAATACTCCACATGCTGCCCACATGTTGAGTAATATTGGAGGATTTAACTGCTGAAAAGGGGTCCTGAGCAGCTATTATGAGATTTGGTGCTGCTATTAGAATCTCTTGTTTGGAGAGTGTGGGTATGGGGGTGGATAGAGGTAACCAAAAATGCCACTAGTGGGCTCGGAGAGGGCTAGATTTCTCTGTGAGAACTGGAGCAAGACCTAAGTAGCAAATGCAGAGAAGAGCCATGGTGAAAGCTTAAAGCTGTGCAGCTGGAGAAGAAAAAGGGACCCAGTGATTAAAAGTACAGGAGATACATTATGAAAACAAGTGTTAAAGGAGGTTTAAAGAGTTGATGTTGAGATATGTGTTATGGACTTCTGTTTTTCCTGTGATAAAATCTACATTTCTTTGGTGTAAGTGAATTTTTCTCAAAGAATAAGAGGAGATGGTTTGCTCTGAGCCAGTTGGGATAGGTAGGAATAGACCATATGTGGGGATATTTGCCATCTAGATTGTGTATAACTAGGAAGAGTAGTTATGGATTGGGATAAAAGAGAGTAATTTGGTAATGAGGAGATCATTGGTGATCTTGAAAGAGTAGTCTGTGTAGAATAGTTAAGTGCAACAAAGCCAAGATTGAGTTGATGTGAATGGGAAGCAAAGAGAGAGAGAGCTTAAACAACTCTTTCAAGAAGCTTAACTCCAAGAGAGTTTAACTCCAAGAGAATTGAGGACTAAGAGTTTTCCCCCCAAAGTGGTTTAAGTAGAACTTGTTTGTAGGTTGATGAGAAGTGAGAAGGAATAATTAGATTAGGAAAGTTGATGATGTAAGAGGGGCTGGCTAATGCAGTAGAGTGAAATACCTGTGTACTAAGGAAGAGGAAGAAAGACCCATAGCATCTGTGGATAAAGGAAGAGGAAGGTAGGAAAGGGGTGCAGATACAGTTGGGCTTACTGTTTTGGTGGTAGATGTAATGGCATTGTTTATGGGGGAGCTACTGATTTGGTATGGGAGAAGGGCCTGGCAATCCACTCCCAAGGCAATCCTGAAACAGCCATTGAAAACCCTATGAGGGCCGCTATGAGTCGGATACCAACTCGACAGCACCTAACAACAACAGCTGATTTGGTGGACTGGAATTTAGCTCAGTTGGTAGAGCGCCGCTGTGCAGTCTCTGAGGTCCCGGGTTTGATTCCCAGCACCGCAGAAATGGGAGAAGGATGTGGCAATCCCAAAACAATCAGCCATTGAAAATCCTATGAGGGTTGCTATGAGTTGGGCATGACTCAACAGCACCTAACAACAACTACTACTACTGATTTGGTAGTAATATGAAGTACTTTCCCCTTTGTTGCTCTATTTTCAAATACATACATTAATGTTAGTTGAAGCTAAATTATTGGTATTTTCTTTGATGATCCAGGGCCAGAGCTGTATAGGTAACTTCTAATCCTGCAAGGGAATCAAGATCCTCCAACTATAATTTGTGTTAACTGTAATTTAAGAGTTGTAAAATTTGTAGCTATATATTTAGATATAGGTAGTCCAGTAAATGTTTAATATTAATACTGACAAGTATGATGTAACTTCAAGTATGTGGGCCATCACAAGTTTCTAACCTCCTTCATCTGCTAATCCTTTTATCATCCAGTCCTACTGAACAATTATTGGTCCTGGAACATGTCTTATTATTTCACGTATACTCTGTACTGTGCCTTCTGTGTGCAGGGCTGCATTTTCTTCCCCCACCTATATTTTTTAAAACCTACCTCAAGGCTAGGGGTAGTAGAGCACACCAGTAATTCTAGCACTCAGGAGACTGAAGCAGGAGGATCAGCATGAGTTCAAGGCCAGCCTGGGGCCACCCAGAGAGACCCTGTCTCAAATAAACCAAACCAAACTATACCAAAACAACCCAAACCCAACCAAACCAAAACAACAACAAAAAGAATAATTCAAATGTTGCCTCCTCTGTGAAGCCTGTTTAAAGCAACAAATAAACCCAGGCATGATAGTGCATTCCTGTAATCCCAGCACTCAGAAGATTGAGACAGGAGGATTGTGAGTTCAAGGCCAGCCTAGGCTACATAGTGAGACCCTGTCTCAAAAACAACAAAACAAAACAAAACAAAACAACCAAAACAAAATAGTTAACTCATTTTGTTGCCTCTACCATGACATGAAGCCAAACCTCATTAAAGTTTAGAAATCTATTCCACATTCCACCTGTGTATTGTAAGTCCTGGAAGGCAGGCTTCATGTTTCATGAATCTCTTTATTATCCATCAGGTGTCACTTTCTGTGTAGGGTGTATTCTCAATAAATGTTGTTATTGTTAGTTGCTGTCGAGTTGGTGTCTGATTCACAGCGACCCTACATACAACAGGTGAAACACTATTGTCAGTGTTTCTCCACTATTCATCAGGTACTCAGTGGCTGATTGTTTTTTGGGAGTGGATTGCCAGGTCCTTCTCCTGAGCCTACAGCATCTGGAGTTCCCAGGCAGTCTCCCATCCAAGTACTAACCAGGCCTGACCCTACTTAGCTTCTGAGATCTGATGGGATTGAATGCCACAGTGGTATGTGTGCAGGCTAAATTATCATTAGTTGAAATTAATAAATACTAGGTAGTTGAGGAATTATCCCATCAGCATTGAAATTTCTAGAATTGCACATATTCAAGATAGCAATCTTTCTAGACTTTTGTACATATTTATTACCTTTCTAAAAAGTAAACTTAAGGGCTAATGGTATAGCCATATTAGGGTGTTTGTGCCTAGTTTGCAGAAAATTCTCTGGGGTAAACCTCTGCACACACACACAAAAGTAAACTGAACAAAATTTAACTCTTTTGAAGGTTTTAGATTTTAGGAGAACCACGATTCAGATGCTGTAGTCTACTAATATCCTCAGAGTTCATTGAAATGTATAGGAATACTTACTCTGATGCTGAATGGCGTAACCTAAATGCATTTTTGAAGTTATTAAGTCTGTTTTGTGGAGTTTTTAGTTTTTCATCTTATTATTCTTAGGGCATCTGACTTTAGCAGCTATTCCCTTTTCTTTTTTGTTTTTTGCTTTTAATCACATTAATGTACTGATAAATCTATTTGGAAAACTCAACATGTACTTTAGAAATGAAAGGAAGAATAAATAGATGCTAAGAAGAATGCAACGTCAGGATTAGAAGAAGACTCATTAACAATCTGCGTTATTCAGATGATACAACTCTGCTTGCTGAAAGTGAAGATTTGAAACATTTACTGATGAAGATCAAAGAACATAGCCTTCAGTATGGATTACGACTCAACATCAACAAAACAAAAATACTTACAACTGGGTCAGTATGAAACTTCATGATGAATGGAGAAAAGATTGAAGTTGTCCACAATTTTGCTTTACTTGGTTTTACAATCAATACCTGTGGAAGCGGCTGTGAAGAAATCAAAAGACACATTGCTTTGGGTAAAGCTGTGGCAAAAGGTCTCTTTAGAGTATTGAAAGGTAAACATGTCACATTGAAGACGAAAGTGTGCCTGACTTATGCCATGGTATTTTCAGTAGCATCATATGGTTGTGAAAGCTGGACATTGAACGAGGGAGACAGGAGAAGAATTGATGCTTTTGAATTACGGTGCTCGAGACAAATATTGAATATACTGTGGACAGCCAAAAGAACAAACAGATCTGTCCTAGAAGAAGTACAAACAGATTGCTCCTTGGAAGCAAGGATGGCTAGACTACATCTTACATGTTTTGGACTCATAGTCAAGAGGAACCATTCCCTAGAGAAGGACATCATATTTGGGAGAGTGGCAGGTCAACGAGAAAAAGGAAAACCCTACACTACATGGATTGACACAGTGTCTGCAACAATGGGCTTAAACATGAATAAAACCATGTACCTGGCACAGAATTGGGGAGTCTCTTGTTCTGCTGTACATAGGGTCGCTGTGAGTTGGACTCAATGGCAGCTAACAACTATAGGATTCTTCTAGGAATAAAGCTTTGCACTTTGGTGCATGGATTCCTCAGCTCTATCTGTTCACTTTTTTAGTACATTTTAGAGGTTAGCTATTCAACAATAGGTCCAAAGGCGGAAGCTGATCCTTGTCAAAGTGTTCAGGGTCAATCACTTGGAAGCTCAGAGGCCTTTCTATGGTTAGACATATTTCAGGCAATGGTTCTTTTAATTTAATTTATCCTATAGTTTGAATTTTTTGTGCAAATTATGTCATAGGGGTTGAATAAAGAGTCTTGTTTTAGGCCTCTTATTGGACCTTACAGGGTTTTTTTTTGTTTTGTTTTTTGTTTGTTTGTTTGCAGTGCTGAGGATTGAACCTGGGGACTTGTACGTGCTAGAGAAGCACTCTACCACTGAGCCACATCTCCAGCCTGGTTAATTGTTTTTATGTGGGATTATTAACTAGAATTGGGCAAACAACATGGCAGCCTACTCCCAGAATGATTAGCTATTGAAAACTTTGTGAATAGCAGAGAAGCACTGACAGTAGTGGCAGGCATGGCACAGTGTCTGGGAGTGTCTTGTTCTGTTGTAAATAGGGTCACTATCGATGGCACCTAACAACAATGAACTAGAATTATAAAATTTAAAACCAAGTTTACAAAAAATAATAAAAATAATGAAATGTGTGTTGTTTCTTTTTCCCTCCGAAAGGAAATACAGATGAAGAGGACTGCAATTGAAGCTTTTAATGAAACAATTAAAATATTTGAGGAGCAGTGTCAAACACAAGAACAACATAGCAAAGAATATATTGAACGATTTCGCAGAGAGGGGAATGAAAAGGAGATCGAGCGGTAAGTCTTCTTAATACCTCCAAATAAATTAGTGAGAAAGACCTGCTTTCCTCCCCAATAATTCCTGTCTTGTCTCTTTTTACCCCTTTGAACTGCACAATCCTGTTGTATGGAGCTACTTGCTGTTTGTATGAATGGCACCTAACCCAAGCACTCCTTTTCTGTTTTCTTTCTCCTTCCCTCAAATTGTTTAACTGTTGCTCATTCTTTAGCACTCAGATTAGATATGACTTCTTCTGGGAAGCTTTCCCTGACTCCCCAGATCATTTTAGTGTCACTGTCCCCAGTGTCTGGTCTTGATCCCTAGTGTAACATTTACTGCCATGCCCTCTCAATTACAAAATCATTGTGAGTAGACATGGTGGCTTATTTCCCCCACATAGCCCTGCACCTATATAATGCTTAGGAGTGCATAATGGGTGCTCACTGAATATTTTTTTGAACTGAAAATCAACTTTGGTAGCCATCTAAGAATGTTATAGTGCAATAAGACTATAGACAGAAGTCTAGCAGGACTGTGGCTGGTGGCTACAATGAGTGTCGTCATCAGGTTAAGATTGTGAGGAGTGAGATGCCATGGCACATGTCTGTAATCCCAGCTACTTGGGAGGCTGAGGTAGAAGGATCACAAATTTGAGACCAGAGGAAGCTTGTGCAATTTAGTGAGACTCTGTGTCAAAATAAAAAATAAAAAAATGGGCTGGCAATACTGCTCAGTGGTAGAGCACTAGTATGAATGAGGTCCTGGGTTCAACTCCTAGTACTAAAAAGCAAAGAAAAAAATAGAGGTGAGGATCTGGATCAGAGAAATGGCAAAAAAGGAGTTACCAGAAATGCTGAGGACTTAATTCCTGATGATCTGTGGTATGTATGGGAAATGTCAAGGATTACTCCTACATTTCTGGAATGAAATGACAGGGAGATGGTGTAATTCACTAAAATAGGAAATACACAAGGAGAGTTCCAGGTTGGAACCAAGAAGTTTGATGTTCCTGTGAGAATTCACATGGAGCTGAGAGGCAGGCAGCTGGTTATTTAGATATGGAACTTGGTACAGAAAGAATTTGAGAAGCATAAGTGTGCAGATGATGACAGATGCTGAGAATGAGATTATACAGAGAGAGCAAGCAGCATGAGATTTATTGGATTTGTCAATTTAAAAATTTATCAAAACAAATTTAGTGGAGTATTGGAAGACTGAGTTAGATAATAGTGGGTTGAGGAGTGAAAAGGGATGGAAAAATAATATATAACTTAAATGCAATGGCAAAACAAAATTATTTCTCAGGTTAGCACCACACCGTAAGTCAACTTCTGTGTACATGAGTATAGAGGTATGTGTAACAGGAAGTGTTAGCTTAATGTTTAAAACTGTGGCACATACCTATAATGCCAGCAACTGAGGAGGCTAAGGCAAGAGGATCTCCAAATTAGAGGCCAGAGGTAGCCTGTGCAATTTAGTGAGACTCTGTTTCAAGAAAAAATAAATGAATAAAAGCGGCTGAGGGGGCAGGGCAGCTCAGTGGTAGAGCCCATGCCTAGCATGCACAAGACCCTAGGTTCAACCTCCCAGTAACAAAAACAACAAGAAAACTATGGGCTAAGCCAGGCATGGTGGTACATGCCTATAATACCAGTACTTGGGAGGCTGAGGTAGGGTGATTGTGAGGGTTTTTTTTTTCCCCCTCGATACTGGGGGTTGAACCCAGGGCCTCGTGCTTCCATGCTGTGCAAGTGCTGCACCACTCGGCTGCACCCCCAGCCCATTTTTTTACTTTCTGAGACAGGGTTTCACTAAATTATGCAGACTGCCTCTGGTCTCGAACTTGCGATTCTCCTGCCTCTGCTTCCTGAGCTGCTGGGATTACAGGTGTGCACCACCACTTCTGGCTTGGGTGATTGTGAGTTTGAAGCCAGCCTGGGCTACATAGTGAGATCTTGTCTCAAAAGTGAACAAACAAATCCCCCAAATCTGTAGGCTTGAATTTGGTTTTGACTATTTACTTATAACTTTGAGGGAGTTGCTTAATATCTGTGAATCTGTTTCCTCCTTCATAAACTGTGGATAATATTTTGGTGGAATATGTGAGAATTAAGGCACATATTATTGAGTGACAAATGGGTAATGTGAATAATCACTATCAGAAGGATTCAGAGACTAGCAAAGTTTTGTGTGCTGGAAAAGATTATAGCCATCATCGGTTGAGTGCTTACCAAGATGTGCCAGGCAATATTCTACTCTTTTTACATGTATTGTCAAATTTAACACCAGTTACTACCTTCATTAAATTATTGTGTTAAAAAAAATTGATGAAGAAATGAAGGCACTCAGTAAGTGACAGGGCAAAGATTAAACCTAGGTAAAGTTATTGCAAAGCCATTGTTCTGAACTGTTCTTCTGTGCTATCTCTTAAATATTGCACATATAGCTGGGAGTGGGTGCATGCCTGTAATGCCAATACTCAAGATGGAAGGCCGAGGTAGGAGGATTGAGAGTTCAAGGCCAGCCTGGGCTAGAGCAAGATCCTGTGTCAAATAAACAAATCATTAAAAAGTATACATATACCATTAATTTTGTAAGTGATTTTTCTTAGTCATAGTTGGATCTACGGCCCAAATAGGGTCACTGAGATTCTTTTTTACATTGTCTTTTGGCTCAGTTTTTCTCTGGGTTGGTTTCTTCTCCGGCAGGCTTTCCCTGTGAGGTAGCAGTGTAGCTTCTGGAATTTTAGAATTACATATTCATAACTTATCAACCCCAGTAGAAATAGATAATCTCTTTTTCAATAGCTCTAGCAAAGTCCTAGAATTGAGTCTCTTTGGCTCAGCTGGGATCTTATTACTGATCCAGTCACTATGGCTTGAGGGTAGGAATGGGATGAAATGGAATACTCTTATTGGTCATTTTGGGCTGTGTGTGTCCCTACTCCTGGATCAGACATAGGAGGGGCAGAGAACCCTTACTTATGGGGACTATCAGTGTGCTATTACCAGAAGAACAGGAATAGACTAGCCAAAAAGAATAAATATCTACTACATTTATGATACTAGGATACTAGCTGGGTATAGGGACATGTACCTATAGTCCCAGTTACTCTGGAGGCTGAGACAGGAGATTGCTTGAGTCCAGAAGTTAGGGGTCAAATTGGGCAACATAGTGAGACCTTGTATCCAAAAAAAAAAGGGCATAGCTATGTATATGTCAGGACCATGTTCATGCTTTAAGATATTTCTGCATAGTTGTTATTTTAGCCTTAATACATCAAATATTTTCACAGAATTATGATGAATTATGATAAACTGAAATCACGTCTTGGTGAGATTCATGATAGCAAAATGCGTCTAGAGCAGGATTTGAAGAAACAAGCTTTGGACAACCGGGAAATAGATAAAAGAATGAATAGTATTAAACCTGACCTGATTCAGCTGCGCAAGATACGAGATCAGCATCTTGTGTAAGTATTCCGGGACTGTATGGGGAGGGAGACATTAGCAACAGATTACCACTGGAGCTAGAGATGTTATAGGTGGAAGAAGAGATCTGTAATTGAGTGAGATTGTAAGAATTTAAGAATGCAGCCCTTTTAGTGGTAGGAGGTCCCAGAATGGAGCAAACTAGAATGTAGGACTCTATTTCATACAACTGCCTGGGAATTTCAGAGTCTGGCTATAGTATGAGCAAAGTAATATAGATTAAAAAGTACAGATTAATGTTTGCCTAAAACACAAAAACTAGACTCTTTGATTATGTGGTAGTGGTTGTTATTAGGTGCCATCAAGTCAGGTCTGACTCATAGTGACCTTCATAGGGTTTTCAATGGCTGATTGTTTGGGGATTGCTTTGGGAGTGGATTGTCATGTCCTTCTCCCAACTGGTCATGTGGTAGAGCCACAGAAATAGAAATTAACCCTCAGGAACACTAACAGTGGGAGCCTACAAATAAGTAAACAGAACAGTCTCTCAAAGGATTTTTATACTTAAAAAATGAAATTCTGTATTTAAATAAAAGAAATGTGTTTGTAGTAGACACTTGAAATAATTTGAGTAGTCAAACCCAACTGTTTATATTAGGGAAAGCTATACAATTTAGCCAAATATAGGTATAATAGTGATATTGTTCAAGTATATTGAAAGATACATTATCAGAACAAAATGTATGGATTAGATTTTTAGAAAGACAAGTGAGTGCCTTATAGAGAAAATCCATGAAAAAGGAAAATATATTGGGCTTAGTTCTGGGTAATGAATAGGCTATTAAGAAATGCATCTGTGGGTGACATTCATGCAAGTGATGTGACTCATTTCGAACTCCTGGCAGGAGAATATAGAGAAAACATCTCTGACTCTAGGTTTTCTCTAGACTTCAGGGTTTCTTTGTGTGAGAAAGGGGGAGTGGATAAAATATAGGACCAGAGATTGGAGTAGTGGCAGATGATTTTCCATAGAGGAAATTTTAGGTAAATTTTTTTTAGGTAATCAATTATAAATACTCTATGCTGGGTAGTTTTTAATAACACCCATCTCAAGAGATAATTTCAGTTTGCTATTATGGCCTTCCCCAAAAGTTAAGGTAGTATATGTAGCATACAGAAGATCTTTGCAGTAAGACAAGGAGGATATCTTATCTGAAAGCAGATTTTGTTTGCTCTTGTAGTTCTAGTTACATCATCAGGTCGAAGAATGACCCCAAGAAGGCTATGCCATGGACAAAGGAATGAATGGAAATAGTTCTTTGCCCCAAAAAGCAATACAAATAATAGGAAATATACCATCCCAAGAGACATGAATACATTTGGTGTTTTAGTTCATTCAGGCTGCTGTAATAAAATATAAACTAGGTAGCTTATAAACATCAATTTCTTACAAGTTCTGGAAGCTGGAAAGTCTTAAGATTGAGGTACTAGCAGGTTCAGTGTCTGATGAGGGCCTGTGCTCTGGTTCATAGACAGCTCCTTCTAGCTATGTCCTCATGTTGTGGAAGAAAAGAGGTCTATTCCAGGCCTCTTTTCAAGAACACTAATCCTATTCATGAGGGCTCTGCTTCCATGACCTAACTATCTCCCTCTTACAATATTCTAATCTTGGGGGTTAGGATTTTGACATGTCATTCTTGGGAGGACACAACATACAGACCATAGAACATAGCACACCAAACCTTGAAAGTTCCTTTAATAGGTTGTATAAGCTAAATATAAGAGTTTGAATAACATCATGGATGACAAAGCCATGGCCTGCTAGTAAGGATAACTTGGATGTTTAGGGAGACACAGATAGTCATTATCTGTTTTCGAAGAGTTGCTTCTAGGAAGATAGTCCAGTATCCTGTAGTCCATACTTTGATAGTTCTAACAGAGAAATATTTCTAGGCTTTGTGAACTTAATGTGTTCTAATGCTGAGGTTTGTATAATCAATCCCAAAGAAGAATGGTTGTAAAAATAGTATTGTATATTAGTATTGAGTATGATCTCTCTTTGGTCTGTTTCGAAATTGAAATACATTGGAATTCTGTTGTACTCAACAGAATATTGTCATTAGTTCATTAAGCCCTCTTTGGATGTAGACATTTCTCTGATTTCCCAGTGCATAGCCTATAAAGATTTTATGAGATTCTCTTTTGAGATAGATGTACTATTCTAGGATATTTTTGAATATTTAAGTATAAACTTTCATTTCTTAGATATAGAATAAAAGACAATTTCTACTATATAGTTCACTTTATTTGAAGCCGTAGGATGGGCGGAACTTGACCATAGTGGTAGAATTAAGAATAGCAATTGCTGATGGTGTGAGTATTGATGGGAAAATGGCATTAGGTAACCCTTTGGGGGTCCTGGAAATGTTCTGAATATTGATCCGAGTGTGGTTACATATACAAAAATTCATCAGTTGGTACAAATAACATGAAAACACTCAATAAATACATTAAGAATTTTCTTATGTATAAAAATTCTTTAAAAGTTCTTTACCAGAGAGAGAGAGAGAGAGAGAGAGAGAGAGAGAGAGACAGAGAGAGAGAGAGAATTTGGTTGTTATTGTACAATTCTTTTTCATCATGAGTTAAGGTTTTCATGACTACCATTTATTTTATTTTTCCTGTTATTCATAAACCTAAATTTATAAGTTAAAAAAAGAATAACTTTCCATAACAATATAGATGGATTAATGATAAGCTCTGAGTAATATATATTAGGGGAATTTGTAGCTAAAGGAACTCTGTGAAGGATGGTCTGTTCTATTTTTTTTAATAATTTTTTAGAGATATGATTTCCATCCCATATAATTCTTCAATTTAAAGTGTATAATTCAGTGTTTTTAGTACATTTACAGGTATTCGCAATCATCACCATATATTTAAGGACATTTTCATCACTATATAAAAAGAAATCTTGTGCCCTTTATCTATCATCCCTATAATCCTGTTCCCTCTAGCCCTAAGCAGCCACTAATGTACTTTGTCTTTATGGATTTGCCTATTCAAGACATTTCATATAAATGGAAATACACAATATTTAGTCTTTTATGACTGCCTTCTTGCACTTAGTATGATGTTTTCAAGGTTCATCCATGTTGTAGCATCTATTAGTATTTCATTCCTTGTTATGGCCTAATAGTATTCTGTTGTACATTTTGTTTAACCATCATCAATTACTAGACAGTTGGGTTGTTTTTACCATTGACTATTACCAGTAATGCTGCTATGAACATTTGTGGACATGTTTTTATATGAATAGATGTTTTCAGTTCTCTTGGGTACTCAAGAGGAGTAGAATTCCGAATTATATGGTAATTCTATGTTTTTACTGCTCAAGGACCTGCCTAAACTGTTTTGAAAAGTGGCTGTACTATTTTACATTCACACAAGCAGTGGATACTCTGTGTTTATTAAAGTAATGAGTCACTTCTTAATATATTTCTGACAACTCTGAATTTTTGTGAGTTTTCTTTTCAAAGTATTGTATTACCTCATATTACTGTGAAGTTTTGTCCACAAACTTGGTACATTCTTCTTTTTCTTTAAGTGAAAATTAATTCATTCCAAAGTCCCACCGGTCTGGTTATATGAGAAATATTTAATCTTGTTTATCATTGAAGCTCTTCCTATCTCCTGCATACACTTACACACACACACACAGAATTGGATCAGATAAGAATGTTATCTTGAAGTAGTACCAGGAAACTAGGGGAGCATAAGGTCCCTTGTCCCTCCCTCCTGACTGCTATCATTATGTATTCATCTGTTCCTAGTCTTTGGGTCTTGCCATCTGGTTAAATACTGCTGTTTCAGAAAATTCAGAGGTGCCCTTCATAGTAATCTGATTGACCACCAAAAGAAGGAAAAGTAATAGACAAATTTAGGAAAACTTCTGGCCATTCTTTTTGAGATTAGGGAAAATAAGAGGTTCTTGGACTTTAAATTTAGTTGGCTTGGACATACCTACTTTGCCCAGACAGTTTGCTTAGGTCTTGATGTGGTATTCTCCTTCTTGGCAGATGGCTCAGTCACAAAGGAGTGAGACAGAAGCGCCTGAATGCCTGGCTAGGAATCAAGAATGAAGATACTGATGAGTAAGTTCTCTCTAAACCTTTCTATCAGAGGGCTTTGTACTCAATGTAAGGCATGGATTCTCTTTATACATGCTGAAAGTTTGCTCTCATTGTCACTGTTGTTGTTCTTAAGTGCCGTCAAGTTGGGTCCGACTCATAGCAACCCTGTGTATAACAGAATGAAACTACCCGACACTGTGCCATGCCTGGCACTGTGTCAGTGCTTCTCTGCCATTCATAGGATTTTCAATGGCTGATTGTTTCAGAGTTGCTTCGGGAGTGGCTTCGGGAGTGGATTGCCATATCTTTCTCCCATTTTGTGGGCTGGGGATCGAGCCCCGGGCCTCAGCACAGACTGACACTCAATTGAGCTCATTGTCACTAGAGAATATTAAATCAAGAACTTTTTGTCTCTTTTAAATAAATTGCCATAAGAGTACACTTGAATTCAGAAAACCTGCCTGGACACATGAAACTTGGATGCATAAACACTGCTATTCAGATATTCATGGTTTAGATTATTAGATGAGATGAATTCTGTGTTTTTTTTTTTTCTTGTTGTTGTTTGTTTGTTTTTTGATACTGGGAAGATTGAACCCAGGGCACTTCATCACTGAGCTGCCCTTTCAGACCCTTTCTTTAATTTTTTATTTTGAGACAAGGTCTTGGTAAATTCTGTAGGCTGCCTCTATCTTCAAACTTGGTGATCCTCTTGCCTCAGCCTCCAGAGCTGCTGAGATTACAAGTGTGTACCCTGGTGCCTGGCTGAATTGTATGTTTTCTGTACCATAGTAGTAATGGAATTGTTAAAAAATCACCCAACGAATTGCAATCTTGCTTTGTCATTTTATGGTTAAAGATTTAGAATAGCATTTTATTAATGATTTAGCTTTTAGATATAAGTAAACCAACTGCTAGAATAATATTCTAAATATTTAATTTTTAGGACCTATTTTATCAATGAGGAGGATGAAAACCTGCCACATTATGATGAGAAAACCTGGTTTGTTGAGGATATCAATCGAATACAAGCAGAGGACTTGCTTTATGGGAAACCTGACGGTGCATTCTTAATTCGTGAGAGTAGCAAGAAAGGATGTTATGCTTGTTCTGTGGTGTAAGTCTTCTCTGGGGATATGATCTTTTGAAATCTTCATTGGTTAATATAAAATCAACCTCTTGTAAAATCCAGATGAAATTAGTTAAAGTATGGTAATGAGGAACTGTGGCTTACTTAGACCAGTAATATTTATATAAAGAAAACAGTTTGGGGATAAACTGGGTTCAAATCTTGACTCTTCTGCTTACCAGCTATGTATCCTGGGTCTATTACTTAACTGTTTTTTGCCCAGTTTTTTTAATCTGTAAAATAAGGGTAATAATAATACATGCTTTGGGATTTTTGTGAGGTTAATATTGTTATGAAAATGATGCTACAGAGAGGGTAGAAAACAAAGATGACAAAGTATTTGTGCCCTCAAAGAGGGCCAGGTGGAGAGGATAGATGAAAGGGATTAATATTCACAGAGTGCTCAATGTTTTACATGGTCATCTTGCCTTCAGTAGTCTTATTTATCACATATCAGAGTTTGAATCTAAGTTTACCAGGTTTCAAAACCCCCATTTTTCAGGTGTACTAGGCTTTCTTCATTTCATAAAATATCTAAGACAAATAGAATTACTGTGAGGTAGATGATATTAGTAGGCTGTTCATGTGCAGAACTGTTAATTCTGGTTGGGAAGAAGAGGGTTTGGAAGTTTTGTGGAAGGGATATTTTAAGTGGACCTTAAAAGGATAAATTGGTGTCTGTGGGAAGAAAATGGGGGAGAAATTGCTAAGTGCATTAGATTATTGTCATTTAAAGAGAAAACCATTGCAGGATTTCTCTTTGACCTGGTTGGCTCAAATTATCTGAGTGGAAATGAGAGGAGAGGATAGTTATTACATGACTTGGGATCTTTTAAGAATAAAAAAAGGCCAGGCACGGTGCTCATGCCTGTAATCCCAGCAGCTCGGGAGGCAGAGGCAGGAGGATTGCAAGTTCGAGACCAGAGGCAGTCTGTGTAATTTAGCGAGACCTTGTCTCAAAAAGTAAAAAAAATGGGCTGGGGTGCAGCTCAGTGGTCCAACACTTGCAAAGCATGCAAGTGCAAGGCCCTGGGTTCAACCCCCAGTACCGCAAAAATAAATAAATAAATAAATAAATAAATAAATAAATAAAATAAGGAAAGCAGTGAGTCCAATCCCTTACCCTCACCCAGGTCATTGGGCTAAGGACTTGGCTGGTGGAAGCTACCTAGCAGCTTTGCTAATCCTTGGGAAAACAAAGAGCAGCTTGAATATCTTGGAAAATTGTGTTGATGCTCACCTTTCCTTAGCAGCAGTCTTGATTAGACTCAAGTCCATAGCAGCCTATATTTTCCTTGCCTATGAAAACTAACTGCAAGCTGGGTCCTATGACACAAGCCTATAATCTCAGCTATTTGGGAAGCTGAGGCAGGAGAATTGTGAGTTCAAGGCCAGAGGCAGCTATACAACTTAGTGAGACTTTGTCTCAAAAATTTAAAATAAAAACAGGGTTTGGGGTGAAGCTCAGTGGTGGAGTGCTTGCCTAGCATGCCCAAGGGCCCTGGGTTCAACCCTTGGTACTGGGGGAATAAAAAGAAACAATGGCAGTCATATTCATACTGGAACTCATATTGAGGATGGTTGGAGACAAAAGAGAGGCTGGCATCACAAAGATTTCTACCTTTTTGCTAACCATTCTGGCTATAGAAATCCTGCCTACAGTGACCTCACAGTGTACTTTGAACATTTGCTAAAGTGGGAATCTTAAGTAAGTTTAGTTTTTAGGAAAAGTCTCAGAGCAAAGTTAAAATGATCATGTAGTAGGACATCAAAGCATGAAATTCATTTGTTTTTCCATTTTAATTTCTGTTCATAACATCCTAAAAAAGTCTAAGAAGAAGATACTGAACTATAGGGCCTTCTTAGGCTAAGGACCTAGATCCAGCAATGCATGTATTCTTCTGGGTTGAATGGTCAGGTAGTAAGGACTTATGATCCTTAACTGTTGCCAACTGGAAAATAAGAAATTTGATTAGGGGTAGAATAATTAGAGAAATGATCAACAAAGATGACTTGAACAATATTAAGAAAGAAAATTTGAGATATTCAAAAATATATAGACAGTATACAACATATTCCTAAATAACCAATGTGGGGGTGGGGGGAGAGAAAACAAGAGGAAAATTTATAGCTATAAGTGTCTATAAAGAATGATTTCAAATTAATAGCCTAATATTTATCTATCTTAAGAAACTAGAAAAAAGAGCAAAGTAAAAACTTGACAAATAGTAGAGTACCAAAATATTTATGATAAAAGGCACTGAATATCTAATGTAGGTTGGTATACACACAACTACTGTTGTTGTTGTTGTTAGGTGTGTCTGACTCATAACAACCCTAGGTACAGCAGAGCAAAACACTCCCTGACACTGTGCCATGCCTGGCACTATGTCAGTGCTTCTCTGCTATTCATAGGGCTTTTAACGGCAGATTGTTTTGGGACTGTTTTGAGAGTGAGCTGCCAGGTCCTTCTCCAATTTTGGGGGTGCTGGGGATCAAACCTAGGACCAAGTTATCAATAACTGGTCATTATACTACTATCAGATAGGACAGAGAAGTTGAGGATTTGAGCAACATACTTAATAAAGATAAATTAATATATACTATAACAGCCATTGAAAACTCTATGAGGGTTGTTATGAGTCGGGTCCAACTTGATGGCACCTAACAACAAAAACAACAAATATTGTGTGCACTACAAATATGGTACACATTTTAAATAAGATTGAATAAATGAATGAGCAAGTGAAAAAAAAGAAAAAAGCAAACTAAACCCAACCATGAAGAAGGAAAGGGATAATAAATATTAGAACTAGAGTAAATGAACTAGAGAATAGAATACTAATAAGGAAATCAATGACACGAAAAGTTGACTCTATGGAAAAAACAACAAAATTGAGAACCTCTATAATGGCCAAAATATAAAAATATCTTAATAAAAGGAATACTATAAACAATTCCATACCATAATTTAACATATTTATTGCTGGAGAAATTCCTGGAAATTCAGTAACTACCCAAACTGACTTGTTGTTGAAACTGACTTAAAGAAATTGAGTTGTTAATCAAAAACTATCCAAAAAGAAACGCTTAGGCCCAGATGGGTTTATTGGTGAATTCTATCACACATTCAAAAAATAATTAATACCCATCTTTTACAGATTCTTCTAAAAGGTAAAGCAGACACAGACATCAGAAGAAAAGAAAGCTGTGAACTTTATCTGCAGCACTGCTCAGGAATATACTATAACAGCCATTGAAAACTCTATGAGGGTTGTTATGAGTCGGCTTTCCAGAGCTCTGTAACATAAAAGTCTACAGCCATACTGCTCTGGCATCTGATCTTGTCTGATCTCAGAAGCTAAGCAGGGTCGGGCTTGGTTAGTACTTGCATGGGAGACTGCCTGGAAATACTGGGTGCTGTAGGCTTGGGAGAAGATCCTGGCAGCCCACTCATGAAATAGCCAGCCATTGAAAATTCTGTAAATAACAGAGAAGTACTGTCAAATATAGTGCTGGGCATGGCACAATGTTGAGTAGTGTTTTATTCTGATGTACATAGGGTCACTGTGAGTTGGATCTGACTCGATGGGACCTAATACAACAATAAAAATCTGTAACAAAATACTAGCACGGCAGCTCCAGCAGAATATAAAAAGGATTATTATTATGTCTCATGGCTAAATAGGGTTCATCCTAGAAATACAAAGGTGGTTCAACATAGAAAAACCAATTAATAAAACATAGTAATAGAATAGAAGACTGAGATCACAAGATAATCTCAGTAGACTCACAAAAAGCTTTTATAAATTCCACTACTTTCTTGTTCAAAAAATACTGAAGAAATTGGGAATAGGAGAGAATTTCTACTACCTGATAAAAGCTATCAGTGAGAAAACCCATAGCTAATATAATACTTAATAATGGAAGACTGAATGCTTTCCCTTAAGATCAAAGAGAAGACCAGGATGTTCACTCTAACCACAGCTGCTCATCATTGTATAGGAGTTTCTAGCCAGGGCAATTAAGCAAGGAAAAGAAACAAAAGACATCAAAATTGGAAAGGAAAAAATAAACTATCAGAAATGCATTTAGGAAGGTTACAGGTTACATGAGTCAAAAGTATATGTCTATATACTAGCAACGAATAATCCAAAAATGACATGCCATTTATTTTAGCATCAAGATGATGAAATAGGAATAAAACAAAAAAAGTATGAGGGAATTTTTTTTTTTTTTAAGACAGGGCCTCTTATTAAGTTCCACAAGCTGCCTCTGGCCTTGAATTTGGGATCTTCCTGCCTCAGCCTTCCGAGTCACTGGTATTACAGGTGTGCACCATAGCACCCAGCTTAAGAAGTATGAGTTACACAGTAAAATCTACAAAATATCATTGAAAGAAGCTAAAGAAGACTTCAGTGAAATTTGAAGACATCCTGTGTATTAAGAATACTTAAGACAGCAATACTTTCCAAATTGATCTATACATTTAGCACAATCCTATCAAGATCCAAGCTGGATATTTGCAGAAATTCACAGGATGTTCCTAAAATGCATATGAACATGCAGGGGACTCAGAATAGCCAAAACAATCTTAAAAAAAAAAAAAATACCAGAAACAAGTTGGAGTACTCACACCTCTTGACTTCTAAACTTACTACAGAAGTGTAGTAATGAAGACTGAGGAGGTACTGAAACAGCAATACACACAGAGATCAATGAATGAAATTGAGAATTGAGAAATAAGGTCTACATGTATGGTTGTTTTAATGTATCTATATCTGTTGCCAATGGGAGAAGGACTTGGCAATCCACTTCCAAGGCAATCCTGAAACAATCAGCCATTGAAAACCCTGTGAGGGTCACTATGAGTTGGACATGACTTGATGGCACCTAACAACAAAAAAATCTGTTGCCAAGTCTATTAGAAGGTGAGGGTAGCACAAAGTTACAAACTTTTTCTGATTGACAGAACACTTCTGCATCTCTTCCTTTGCATAACAATTGGTCTAGACTTCTGACAGTTTATTGTCCCTTTATTATCATTTTTCTGCCTTAACATTTTTCCTATAATGTATCATTGCAGCGCAGATGGGGAAGTGAAACATTGTGTGATCTACAACACTGCTCGAGGATATGGCTTTGCAGAGCCCTACAACCTGTATAGCTCACTGAAGGAGCTGGTGCTTCATTACCAGCAGACATCCCTGGTTCAACACAACGACTCCCTCAACGTCAGGCTTGCCTACCCTGTCCATGCACAGATGCCCTCACTCTGCAGATAAAGAAGGAGTGGGAAGAGAGGAGGTGGCTCTCCAGCATTTTTTTCTACAGTTTTTATTAGACTACAATGAGGGCATTCTTTCTATGTAGACTGCTTGTTTTGCACAAGAAATGATTCTGTGAATGTGAAGTGGAGAGGCCGAGCAGTAGCCGGCCAGAATTAATAAGGGGCCTGGGGTCTCTGAGATTCAGCTGTGCTGCTGCACTGACACACTAAGCTGGAAGCAGTTGTTCTTTGGAAAGTCTGTTTCATTGGGGATTTTGTTTTTATTTAGCCAGGCACCCTCAACAGAACATACTAAGCTTGATAGGGGGCAGGGGTTGTATTTGGAAGCTTCTGAAGAGTCCTTGTCTTCTTTTGGTCTTCAGCTCTGAGAATGCAGCCGAGGCAGGGGTCTTTTGGGAGTTCTGTTCTGTTTTGCTCTGACAGTCTCTCTGTCTGCTGTTTTGGTTCTGTGGTAGAATGAGATTTGGCTAAAAAATGTGGGGAGTGGTGAACACTAAAGGAAAACGGAGGCTTGGGATTTCATTTAAAGAATCTCAGCCAGGGTTGGGGGGACTTTCAGTCAAAGGTACTTTATTTCTTACCAGCGTAATTTAGACTCCAGTACCCCACTGTCTCCCCCTCTAAAGAAGCATTGTGCTCAGAAACCAACAAAACAATGTTGCCAGACCAAGGTGTAAGGGGAGAGTGTGTGACATTACTAGCTGAATGCACACTTCTGTACCAAAACTTGAAAATAAGAAAACTAGAAATGTGAGTTTTAGCAAACACTAAAATTGGTCAATGTATTTACTTCTGCCCTGCCCTTGTCTCTCAGAGATGAGGAATAGCATTCTTTATGTGGGGATAGTGAGCTTTGAAGCATAAAATGAAGTTGGTTCTTGTGTGGTGTTTCCTTATCCTAAAGAACGATCTATTGTTTTGAAACCTTTGTAACTTGTTTGTGTAAGTAAAGAAAAGGTGCAATCCAGTACTTTTAGATGACTTGATATACCAAATAATGATATAAAACATTGCTATATGTGCTTCCCCTGCAGAAATGGTACACATGGTTTAATTTGCCTTCCTCCCCTTCCTTTGCTGTGTAGGGTTTAGGGAGCCATAAATGGCTAAGGAGGGGAATCAGATTGTGGTCAGAGACCTGAGTAAATCACATACCCAGGGGTTCTGGTGTCCAGGGTGAGGGTCATACCACATTACACATGTTCTTCCATACAGTGGTTTCTGAAGCTTTTGCAGGGAAAAAGATGGTTGGAGTTTAGGCTATTAGTAGAAACTATCTGGAAGCTTTTCTCTTTGCCTTTTTTGTGATCTTGCCATTAAGGCAATGTGCACAGTCTGCCCTCATGCTCCAGTGGCTGTGGCTGTAATTTTAGGCCAGGAATCTTCTGCTCCATGTGGCTTAAACCTTCCAGCTGAGTGAATCTAAGCGATTGGAGTGGAGGGCAGGCATCTACCCTTGCCTTTATTATGCTCCACACTTATCAGTCAACACTCATTTGACAAATAGAGTCCAGCTGCCTTCAAGCCAATCCTGGAACCATAATAGGCTCAGTGTGACTCAGCTGTTTGAGCCCAGAGAGGTGCAGTCAAGCATACGAGCTGAACTAGAGGAGCAGCTAGTACCTGGATCTTTGGATGCTGAAATAAAAACAAACATAACCTTCCATGAGCACTTATCTGGGTGACAGTGTCTAGAATGGGTCATGAGGTATGCATAGACATATATTAAAATTTTTGGAAAAACTTCCAGAGTCATTAACAATGAGGATAGGAAGAAAAGGGCATATCTTTCTTTGGCTTTTCCTTGTTTGCGTTACAGTTTCAGGATTGCGTGAAAGAGACAAATGAACCTCTGCCAATGTCACTGTTCTGACTTCAGCCTTTAACTGATAGCCAGTACATCCCTTTCCCAAACTGCCAGATTGAAATCTTGCTGAAAGTTTATAGCTAATTGCTGCTGGGCACACCTAGGTGGCTTTGTTTGCATCTGTTGCTGAACCTGCTGAAGCAGCTGGATGCTCAAGATTGAGTGCAAAGAATCCCTCTTAACTGGTACTAAAATTTTGTGTGTTCTTAATGTTTTTTAAGAAATAAGCCAAAATGGAATATGATACACACCTGTAGTGTTGAGCAATGTGTCTGTACCTTATTAGGCAGACATGGAGGGTGTGCAGGGACAGAACAAGCACCATCTTATTATCTTTATTTGGGCTGGCTTGTGGAGAAAGGCTGCTGTTTTTCAGTCTTACATTCTTTGCCTTTTTTTCAGTCTTGAATTCTTGTGGAGTCTGAGGCCAGGGATCATTTGATTAATTGGAAGGTGTCTTTTTCTGACTGGTTGCTGTATGATTTGCTTGATCCTAGGCCAGCAGACATGGTATAGGGACCAGTCTACTAACCACTGGGCTGGTGTGTTCCACTGGAGGGGCAGTGTGCTGTTCCTTTATTCCATGGTTTAGGAGCAGATCTTGGTCTTGTTTATGAGCCTACCTAATTGTGTATTCTGTCCTGTGATCTGGCCCCTGGGATTCTCTCTCTTGGCATTTTAGCTGCAGTCCAGCTGAGGCAGAATAAAGAGACAGACTAAGACTAGAGGGGTTTATTATTCTCCTGGCTAGATAAACCAGCCACCAACATGAAAGCAGCTTAGGGCTGGCTACACACAGGTCCTAGGCCCATCTCTTCCAGGTGGAGCTTTCATCACAAACAGTGCTGTCTCCACCTAGCCATAGATGCCAAATCTTGACCATGGTTCAGGCCTGGCTAGGTTGTCTGTGTTCTTATCATTGATTTGGCCAAGGATAAAGACTTAGGATATCCCCTACTCCTCCCTAAGACTAGATGGGATCTCCCATTTACTTTAGAGCTCATATACTTTGAAGAAGCTTTGAGAACTAGTGTGGTGTCTTCCATGGGTGTCCTGTTGCTGTAAGGAACCAGTTCCATGTGTTCTCTTGAGGCAAGTATTAAATCTGGGCAATTTCTGGTTTCTAGGATGATGTCTGCTGCCAGTTAAGACCCCAGAGTAGGCCTCTGTGAGGTTTCAATTGATCTCAGAAACCAGAGGGTCCAGATAGTGACCTGTTTGGGTCCTCTGCTGCCAACTACTCAGCCTTGCTTTAGCTCCAGCCACTTGTGACAACCAACCTTATTCCAACCTTATTTCCTTACAAATTCTAGCATGTGACTTTGGTGCCCTGTTGTTACTTGTGAAAAATCTATGCTTCTGTTGTCTTTGTAGTAAAAAAAAAATTCATGTAGTTTATGTAAAAATATCTGATTCACAAGGAAGCCAACTGTATGTTTTATGTTGGGACAATTCATAATGTAGTTCCTAGACCACTTTTGCAAATTGTTCTTGTCACCAGATGTGTTCAGACAGTGCTGTGCAGTTGTGGGGAAGGGTGGGGGAAAGATGTGGGGAGATACTTACTGGGATTTTTGTTTTTTACCTTCCCCAAGGGGGATAGTCTGGCCAACTTGCTCCAGTAATGCAATAAAGACATCGCAATAAAGCATCTTTTTGTCTTCATTGTATGGAGGGCTGGACTTGGGGCATGGTAGGGAGGAAGCACAATAAGAGGTTTAGACATTGAAGCTCCCAGACCTCTCCCAATAGGCACCAAAAGACTAGCCCTGGGGTTGAACTGGGGCCAGTATAAGTTCTCTTCCTCTCCTGAAGAGAAAAGCAACCCTACCAAACATGTAAGTCCAATCCACCGGAAACAGGACATAGGGAGACTCAGATACTGACAAAATTAAATCTGAAAACCATTTCTTCCCCACTCCACCCATTCTTAATAAGCAGTTTTTGGTTTTCCTAGCATGTTTCTGCCGAGAAATAAGTGTTTCCGCATTCTACTGTGGGAGCAAAGGCAGTTGTTGTTAGGTGCCATCGAGTTGGTGTCCAACTCATAGCAACCCTATATGCAACAGGTGAAACACTATTGTCAGTGCTTCTCTACTAGTTATAGGGTTTTCAATGGCTGATTGTCTTTTGGGAGTGGGTTGCTGGGTCCTTCTCTCAAGCGTGCAGCACCTGGTGTTCCCAGGCAGTCTCCTAAGTACTAACCAGGCCCGACCCTGCTTAGCTTCTGAGATCTGATGGAATCAGATGCCACAGTGCTATGGCTGCAGGCAAAGAAAGGAAAGTGTTTGCATTCTCCTTTGGGGGCAGAGGCAATGAACCTCTTTTATAGCCTGTCCTCTTGTCCCAGGTCCTTGTGACTCTCCTTCAAGGCACTTTGTTGTGGTTCCTATGTATTGGGAACATCATAATCAGCAAACATGACAGTCTTGTTACAAGGACATTGCTGCTTGTTCATGTCTCTCAGGCCTTATCCACACTCAAGTCCCATACTCAAGTCCCACACTCAAGTCCCACACTCAAGTCCCATACTCAAGTCCAAAGTCAGATTGGGCAGAGGAATATTCTGTTGTTCTAAATGACTTGGGCTGTGTCTTTCCATCCCGCTACACTTTACCTACACAGTACCTTCCATGCATCTGACACAACCTGAGGGTAGCATTCCTTAATCCTGAGTTGTTCCCACTTCTGTGCTTAGGACAATCAAAATTCCTTTCTCCTATTCAGTCCTCTGTCTTGAACTCCACCTACTGGCTGGCTATCTCTATTGAGACATTCGGTGGTCTGCACGCACTTCAGACTTCATAGAGAAAAACACGTGGTTGATGAATATGAATTTTTACCTTCTTACCAACAAACCTCCCTATATCCACATAAATCCTCTCTTTCCCACCTATTAAAAAAGGCAGTCCTTTTCCTACTAAAACTAATCCTTCCACATGTATTTTGGATTTTACTTTCTCCCACCTTCTCAGGAAATCTCCCACAATCAGTTCATTCACTCATTTCCTCTCAACTGGATCATCCCCATGGACATTTAAACATGGTTTGTTATCTTCATTCTACTTCTCCAATCTCTATTCCACTCCCATACCCCTTTTCTTAAAAATTTTTAAAAACTCTTCACAGCCAAGCCTTTTGAAGGAGCTGCCTAGGAGGATTGCAAGTTTGAGGCCAGAGGCAGCCTGAGTGAGAGTAAGTAACTTAGCAAGACCTTGTCTCAAAAAATAAGAAATGGGCTGGGGGTGTAGCCCAATGGTAGAGTGCCTGCAAAGTACGCACGAGGCCCTGGGTTCAACTCCAAAATACCAAGAAAAAAAATCTGCTTAAATGTCTATTTCTGCCATTACCTGTAACTGCACATTTTGATGGCTTCAGTAACCATTAATGCTGACTGTTCTATCCATGGAAAACTCATTGACTCCAGCTCACCTAATTTGCCTCTGACATCTCTGTTCCTTTTAAGTCCCTTAGACTCCTCCAGGCTTCCTTTTACTTAGACCTTTTTACCTGATAGTTTTATCTACATTGCTGAATTCATCTACCATCTCTAGTTCAACTACATGGTTTCTCCTGCCTAGACCTCTACTATAAGATACCTCATATTCAGAATATTGAATGTGGCACTGAATGCAGGGCCTTCACCTTGGCCATAGCTCTCCTTCATTGTTTTATATTTCACTGAATGGAAACAATCTGGCCATGTAAGTTAGAAATGGAGCCACCATCCTTGATAGCCCTATTTTATGTCTACATAAAACCCTTCACCAACCCATATTAATCTTACCCACCAAATATAAATCAAAACATCACTTCTATAACTTCACTGCTTTACTGTCTTGTTTAATGCTGTTAGAAGGCCTCCCTTCTTTCATTCTTGCCTCTCAAGCCTATTCATATTACAATGCCAGAGTTATCCTTTCAAAATACAAACCTAAACCTTTGTAAAACATTACTTTCAATTGCTAGGGTGAAATAAATTTTTTTCTCTTCTGTTTTTCTTTTTGAGACATGGGTTTTATGTTGTGTTGCCCAGGCTGGACCCAAACTCCTGGGCTTAAGTGATCCTCTTGCCTTGGCCTCAGGTAGCTAGGAGTACGGGTATGTGCCATAGCACGTTGCATATTAAAATGGTCTTCTTTTTGATTGAAGCTCTCATTCCCTACCTCAGCTTCTCTTTTCACTGCTCCATGCCTTCAGCTAGTCCCAATGTCTTGGGCCTTTTCTCATTTCGTACATTCTGTGGGCAACCCAGAGCTTTGCATTTGCTAGGCAAACGCTCTACCACTGAGCTAAAACCCCAACCACTTTCATATAACTTTAATTACCATGTATTTCCTGATGGTTCCCAAATATGTGTGCAGCTTCCCTCCCTCCTGGGACATTATTTCACTGTTGACACATATTTCACTGTTGATGGGTCCCTGCGTCATTTTCTCTCTGACCTGCATGCTCCACTCTAGCCTGTCTACTCTGTAGCCATTGATTTTTGTAAAATATAAACCTGATACTGCTTTTCTGAAGTTGCCTTTCAGAAACTCCTCACTCCCCTTGAGATAATCTGGTAGCTTTTCTCAAGGGGAGTACCACTGGCACTTTCATTAGGTGCCCTGTACATTTGCATTACAGGATGCTTGGCATCTCTGTGCTTCCTCCCATTCTTTTTTTTTTTTTTTTTTTTTGCGGTACTGGGGGTTGAACCCAGGGCCTTGCGCCTGCATGCTCTGCAAGTGCTGGATCACTGAGCTGCACCTCAGCCCATTTTTTTTACTTTTTGAGACAGGGTCTCACTAAATTACGCAGACTGCCTCTGGTCTCGAACTTGCGATCCTCCCACCTCCGCCTCCCGAGCCGCTGGGATTACAGGCGTGCGCCACCACACCTGGCCCCCATTCTTTCTTCTAAACACCTAAGGAAGCAGATCTGCAAGATCTGTTCCCTCCCACCCTCTTCACCTATGTATCCTGCTTCTGACCAGATCCTGACATGGGCATTCATCCTTTAAGCCTCCCTCCCAAAATCGTTCAGGTAAGAACCTATGACCTGTCTGTCTTCCCAGTGCAGGCCACTCAGGGTCTGCGGTCAATGAATAACAAAGAAAAGGAAGTGAAGTCAAAAGAAGACTAAGAGACTAAATATTCCCATAGGTGGGCTTTGCCATCGTGGGGCAAGCACGCCCTCTGCTGGCCTCCACCTTTCTTGTGTAGGATGACAAAGCTGCAAGGTGCAAGCAGCATTCAGCCGGTGGCCTACAGGTACTTAACTTTCCTCTCTGCAGGCCTCCTGACACCTCTATTTCAGACTTCAGGGATGGACTGTGGGATAGTGAGTCTTCTAGCCACCTCCTAACTCCTACACCTTGGTCCCACATATGCCCTCCCCTTCCCTTCTGCATTACCTGCCAAGTACAGTTCTATTTATTGAGGGTGGCATACAGCAATGTCAACTTCCAGTGCTAGAGCACACTGATGGTAGCCCAGAAGGACTCACTGGCTACAAACACTAAGGACCTATTACTTGTTGTTGTTAGGTGCCGTCGAGTCAGTATCTGACTCATAGCGACCCTCATAGGGTTTTCAATGGCTGACTGTTCCGGGATTGCCTTGGGAGTGGATTGCCAGCCCCTTCTCCCATTTTTGCAGTGCTGGGAATTGAACTTGGGACCTCAGAGACTGTAGCGCAGCGCTCTACCAACTGAGCTAAATCCCAGCCCCTAAGGACCTATTACTAATGAGACAATTTTCTGTTTTCATTTCACCTGATCTCTCAGCATTTTATCAAGTAACTATTCCTTCCTCCTTTGGACTTTATGATTCTCTTCTAGTTACTGCTTTTTTATTTTTAGCAGTGCGGAGGATTGAACCCAGGGCATTCTGCATGCTAGGCAATCTTTGTTCTTCCACTGAGCTATACCTCCAGCCCTAGAAGCTGCTTCAGTCTTCTTTCTTTGCTTTAAATATTAGTGTTCCTGAATGTGTCACTGATATATTCATGGTTCTCATTTCTGTGTAGTCTAGATATTCCTCAGGACTTCCAGACTCATGCTTATCCTTACTGTCTGGAAAGCTCACAAATAATTCATATTAAATATATCCAAAGTTAAGCTCCTCACTTCCTTGTACCTTTCCTTCTCATTTACTGGCTAAGAGATGAATGTAGGTTCTAGAGTCAAGAGACCTAGGTTCTAATCCCAGCTCTGGCCACACTATATTACCCTGGGCAGGGAAGCCTAAGTCTGCATATCTATGAAGCAGGAATATTAGTTTGCTAGTGGCATTCTTTGGTTCTCTATTACCTACACAAAGTCTAAATTCCTGAACGACCATTAGATATGGTCCTTGCCTAACTTATTAGATCCACTTCCACTCTGAATTGTTTTTGGTTTCTTGAACGTAGCAGATATATTGTATATGCTACCCTTTGATTGGACATTCCTTCCTAAGCCAACCCCAATGTTCCACACCCAGCAAACTACTACCTAGCACCTATTCTTCATGTTTGAGCTCAGATGTCTCATGGTCTCTAAGAGGTGAAGCTGGATTAGGTACCCCTTCCCTGAGGATGGAAACAGTCACCACTATATTTCTACCAACAACACAAGACCTAGACTAGAGTTGTATGTGTGATGAGTAAAGGAAAGAAGCAAGCAAAAGACAATGAAGGTTTCCAGGAAGGTGTATTACACAGATCTGAGTGCAAGAAATGGCACACAGCTGCTATGTTTGCTTTAAAACCTCATCTGATACCAATCCCAAGTCCTGATGCTTTTGATGCCCCCCTGGTTCTTGGCCCCTCCAGAGCAGGCTGGGTCCAGTCTCCTGGGTGAGGGGGTAGGCTCTGCAGGGAACATCCTGCTGCCTGTCACCTGAGGCATCAGGCACTTTGGTGATTCTCAGAGTTGCCTCCCTCTCTACTTGTGCACATTTGGACTCCCACAGCCAGCTTTGGCTGGGGGCCTCATAAAGGGGATGGGCCAGCCCAGGGGCACTGGGTGCTTGTGACTTCCCCTCTTGCCCAGGATTCAGGCTCTTGTTATAGGCTAGAGCTGTAGTTTCCAAATCCTGAGGGTTGGCTAGTCCACCTGTCGTTATTGTCTTTGTGTTTGGAGATGTCCTGTCTGAGCCCTCAGTAAGAAATTTCCAGGACCATGTGCCTGGTTTCTCAGAGGTGGAGGCGGCAAGAGAGCAACTGGTGGGGATAAGTCCTGAAGAGCTGGGACAAAGTGCTGTTAGTGCCTGGGTATGGAGGCGCTGAGCCTTCCAGCAGCCTTCAAGGGGAATAGGGTCTGCGGGTCCAGACCTACCCAGGCTAGGAGTGGGTAAAGAGGAGCTGGTTGTCTCCTCAAAGGCTTGCAGGCTCCCAAGCCGCCTCTGGGGGAGGACAGCAGGACCTTCTACTCTGGGAGGCCCCAGTATGATCCCTGTCAACAGGCCTCGGACCCCTGGACCCTGGTTCTTTAAGTCCTTGGGCAAGAAAGTGTCTTCATCCCTACCCTCTCCCGCTCTGCCGGGAGGTGGATTGTGTCCCATTTCTGCGTGGGGTGCCAATCTTGGCTTCTGTACCCTCTGGCTATTCTCAGGCTCTTCACTGGTATCATCCTCTGAGGAGTCTACCTCATGGATAGCTTCTTGCTTCTGCAGTGACTCTCGTCGTTCAGCTCGGTCTTGTCGGAGGGTGCCCAGGGCCCGTGAAGTAGCAGGCTGCAGCACTCCCTTTCCTGGCAGCACTCCTTTCCCAGGCAGCACACTCTTGGTCCCCACTATCTCCAGAGGGGTGGCTTCTCTGGGTGGCAGTTCCTTCTTAAGCTCACAGTGGGGTAGGTCAAGACTATTCTTGCGAAAAGGGGCTAGCTTCTTCTCAGAAGCAGCCAGGGCTGCTCCCAGTTTCTCGGCTGACTGTACCCTCTTAAGTAGTGGTGAGCGGGGTGGCTCAGCACTTTTGGGGCGCGAGAGTTGCCTGCCTAGTGGAGGAGACAAGTGAAGTTTACTGGAAAAGCCCTGGGCTCCATGGCCAAACAGGGGAGATGGGGAACGTTGAGGTGAAGCTGCTGGTGGAGGAGAAGGGGTGTGGGCCAGTGGTGACAGTGGGATGCTGCCTGCTGACTTGCGCCGTGGAGAGCGATACTGGCGTTGGAGCTTGGGTGCTAGGCCATGTAGGGAGCTGGGCCGTGTGTGGCCAGAGCCGGCTGGGGAACTAGGCACACTGGAGCTGGGGGAGCTGCTCTGCGATGAATTCCCTCCCACTTTGTACAGACAGACAGACAGACAGACAAAGGGAGAGCAATGTTAGCTGTTAGAAGTGACTGAGGGGCAATGTAGGGATTAGCCCTGGAATGTCCCAGGATTGTCAATGTTATCCCACTGGGGGACCAGAGCCCAGGCTACAGAAAAAATGTCACTCTCTCCCCCCATTACTTCCTCCCAAGGCTGCTATATCTTTCAGGGGTAGGCTGACAGAGATTCAGAGAGCAGGACCTGCGGGAAGCAGAGGACCCAGGCACGTCCCTATTTCCCAGGGGGTGGTCTGTGGTCTGCAGGGAGCCCTCCATACCTGTGTGTATAGCATCAGGGGTTACTCGGTAGCCCTGAGTGGGAGATCGGGGAGAAAGGCTGTGGCTGTGTGTGGGAGAGCCTGGCCCACTCTCTCCTGATGATAAGGAGCGGTTAAGAGAAGAAAGACTGCGGCTGGTGTGTAGCAGGGAGGCTTGCTTGGTGATCTTCCTGAACAGGGAGCTTCTTTTTCTGCAGTTGAGATAAGGGTCAAGGCTGAGTTGATACATAGGGCACAGCACACTTTAAACCCAGGGCCCAGGCACTGAGTACATGTGAGAAGCCAGGTACTCAGAGCAGACGTCTGAATTCAGCCTAGCTCACCTTTCTTGCCCATCCTTGCCCCGGCTCCGCTTGCTCCTTCGGGCCATCTTGGCCTTGTAGCTGCCTTTCCGAGCTGGCCCCACTTTAATGGATGTGTTCTCCAGGGGAGTCGTTGAAATAGATACCTTGTTTCCACTCTGGGGAGCAGAGAAGAGCATGAGGCCTAGGCTAAGGTGATGGCCATGTTCTTCCTTTGTTCCTAGCTTTTGGCATAGCTGCACTACAGCTCCAGCTTTTGCCCTTGCACCAACATGTCTGAACATGGCCTGCCTTCTCCCTCAATGCTTAGGAAAAGGCTCCTATTGGGATCTCAGACAGAGAAGAGGCTTCCCATCCTGTTCACCAGTCCTATCTGCAGCTCAGAAGGGTCTCTGGGCCTTGGCCAGTGAGGGTGCTTCCTGGGAAAATCCTCTGTTGTACCATATTCTGTATGTCCCTGCATCTGTCCTCAGGGCCAGATATATGTGTGCCCAACCCTCTCTCTCTCCTATAGCCAGTTCAGAGTCACAAGGCTGGATTCATTCAGATACTACTGTAGGCTGCATTCCCAGTACTAACCTTCAAGATCAACTCCACCACCTCTGTATGCACCAGCCCATGCACAGGCTCCCCGTTGACATGAGTGATGAGGTCACCCTGACGAAGCCCTGCCTCACTGGCTGGGCCACCAACCTCCACGTGCTGCCCCAGGAAGAGAACAATCTTTAATTTGAAGCTTGAGCATGAAGTGTGAGGTCTGGTTCTGCTCATTAAGTTGTGACCCCCCTTCACCACCACCCTTCAACCCCTGTGACTAGCATAGCCAGTGCCACAAGAAAGGACAGATGGGTTCCAGTAAGAAGAAGGAAAGTGACAAAGCTGGAAGATAATACCCCTGGCTGGCCAAACATACCCACACCATGTGGTGCACAGTGTAGACATCTGAGTCGCCCATGTAGACACGAATGGCCCTCAGGGTGAAGCCATACTTCTTGCCAGCTCGGTGGATGATGATGGGAGGCCTCAAACTGCCAACAGCTGGCAAGAAATCCCGGCTTGGAGAAGAGTCCCTGGATGATGGATTGGACGACTGGGAGTGTGGGGACATGGGGCTGGCCAAGGGAGAGCAGGTGTGGTGTTCTGGAGAAGGAGAAAGCCAGGACTTAGTGGATTAGAGGCCTGGGCTCTCCGTCCAGTCTGTTGATCCCAGCCCAGCTCAAATCCCAGAGCAGGGGAGTCCAGGTGCATTTTTTCCCCATAGCCCCTGACCCATAAGGCCCTTTCACCTGCTTAAAGCTTCCCAGGACCCAGGTGGGGTGCAAGTGAGAGAATGCCAGCTAGCACTTATATATACATCTGGGATTATATAAGCTCTTCATATGTATTTAAACATTATAATTATCCTAAGAACTAGCCACTACTGATAAACAATTTCTGATGAACTTGAAGCTTAAAACTGGTAAACAACTTGCTCAAGGCCAACAGCCTACATTGTGCTATCCTGCTCCCACACAAAGCCCAGACGCCAGCTCAACAGGTTTACATACATAGGAGGGGAGTCCTAAAAAAAAAAAGACTAGAAATGAACATGAAAACAATGATCATCTCCTTTGATGTGAGAGGGATTGTACACTTGGAATTTGTTCCCCTGAGTCAAAGGGTCAACCAAAGGTCTTATTGTCTGGAAGTTTTGAGAATGCTTAGTCTTGATTTGTGGAAGAAATGTCCTGAGTGTGGCAAACAAGTCACTGGTTCTTCACCATGGCAATGCACTTCCCTATACCATGCTGTGTGTTCAGGACTTTTTGACCGAGATCAGCATGACCACCATTGTGTCCTACCCTCCCTATTCACCTGATTGTGCCCCATGTAACTTTTTTTTGTTTCCCCAGATAAAAATTCCTCAAAGGGAAATGATTTGCCCATCTGGAGAAAATGAAACAAAAAACAGCAGAAGTCCTCAAAGGCATGAAAATCAATGAGTTCAAAACCTGTTTTGAGCAGGGGAAAAAATGTCTCTATAGGTGTACTGCATCAAATGGAGAGTACCCTGAAGGTCATTTAAGTTTGAACATGTAAAACTACACAATTTTTTAATAAATAAATTACAGATTTTTGCCCCCCTTTGCCCGACCAGTCACATGCAGACCTGGCTGCAGGCCCACAAATTCCAGTGCCCTTCCTGTAAGTTTTATTACTAGCTCCTGGTGGATTTACCTGCAGGAATGAGGAGGGAAAGGGCTGTAGCTGAGGCAGACTTGATCACTTTGTTGACAGGGCGAGTGGTGCGCTTCTCTATAGAGTCTCCAGAGAGTAGCCGGTGGCGGGCCCTCCGCACAGCCAAATCACTGATGGCCTTGGCTGTGGCTCCCTCAACCAGCTGTGGGGTCCCACGGCCTCGGGTCTCCATAGCTGTGGGCCCAAGTAATCAATGAGACCTACAGTGAAGCTGAGCTGCTTCCCTGCAGGACCTTCCAGCCCAGGTCTTTGACCACCCACTGGGCCACACCTGGACTGGAACTGCTGCTACGGCCAACAGGCTCCTCCTCCAGCTTCAGCCACCGCTCCACTGGCTGTTCAGGGACAGGCCCAGATGCCCCCTCTCCAGAAGTGGGTGTCAGGACCCATATCCCCTCCTGCTGCTGCCTCCTGGGGGTACTACTGGCCTCCTCAGGGCCCTCAGGGAAGCGTGGCACATCCAGGAGGCCTGAGCAATGACGTCGCACAGTCATTGGAGGGCTCGAGTCACTCTCTGTGTGGGATGACTCAGACACAGACAGCCGCTTCCGTAATCTGTGAGACATAGGCCAGGGGGTGAGATATCCCAGGCGGTCTCCCTCTTTAGGTGCACACAATTACAGTCACAGAACTTTTCTCCCCAGACATCTCTCCAGGGCTACCCTTGAGAATGTCACCTCATCGCCGCCAGCACTCTTCCCCAGCATCTCAATCTTTCCCATGATCATGGACAGCTTAGGGATGGCTGTGCAGCCACCCTGCTAAGCCCTGAGTGCTTACATCTCAGGGGAGCCAATCACCCAGCTCCGGTCTCGGCCCTTCAGCCCTGCCAGGCCATCTGAGCAATCTTCCTTTTCCTCACTCAGGCTGCGCTTGGTAGAGGGTGGTGTTCTGCGTTCCTCGAGCAGCGAGAGCCGCTCCATGCTGCTGTACACCTGTGGGCATAGGGGACACACTGGGGATGGCTCTGACAGCCATACCTCCCAAGGAACAAAAGGTATCCTTGGTACCTGAAACCCAGGAATTTGAATGAGTTCTTTCCTTCAGACTCCCATATCCCAGCAGAATATTCAGGGAAGCAGTTGTTCTGCTGGTCTGACATGGCCTGAGCCTGGAATACCTTATATCAAGGATTGGGGTGTTTCCATAAGCACCAGCTGTGTGTAGCCCCCACCCTCTGCTCCTTTTCTGGAAGTGGTCCTATCACCAATGTCGTGAGCATGCCCCTTGACAGGTCCTCTTTTCCCAACCCTCCACAGGCTGGGGTTCCTCAGTCGCACCTTGCTGAACCTTGGAGAACAGGAAGAGAACTGGCGGATCTCAAGGCAGCTATCCTCACTCACTTCCTCCTCATCCTCTGAGTCCACATGGTGGTATCGTTCTGAACGGGCTGAGCCAGACACACAGGACAGTTCCCTTCAGAGCCCCTGCTGGTAGCAACCTTATGACCCTACCAGACCTCAGCAGGACCCTGAGAAGTTGCTCTGAATCCCAAACATGCAGAGGCATTTTGAGAAAGTAGGCTGGACCCATGTTCTCGCTCACCCCATCAGTGGCCTTACTGTCAAAGTAGCTGGTATCATCTTCTGATTCCAGTTGAGGAATAAACTCAGCCTTCTGCCGAAGAAGTCCTGTCCAGTCCAGACCCGTGAAGAATGGGTGCTGCTTCACCTCATAAGCACTACCTGTGGACAGGGAGGGGTATGGGCAAGGGGTGTGCAGGGCAGCAAGTCAAGTGAGAAGCTCGGCCTTAAGAAGGTAGGCCTGGAGGCCTCAGCTCAAGAGCCTTTCTTTCTCTGCCTACAGGGAGCAGGGGAGAGTTTCAGGAGCCAGAGGGACTGTCCATACCTGAAGCCTGAAGCTTAGAATATATGGACTCACCCTCCCTTCCCCTTTTTCTAAGTGGTGAGAGAGTTAGGCCTGACTTACCTGTGCCCAGTCTCTCTAGAGGGTTCTGGTGGAGCAGTTTGGAGGTGAGGTCCTGGGCATCTGGGGGCAGTGCATCATCACCATCAGGCCACACAATCTCATCTGAAGTCACCATGGGTGAGAGAGAAGAGAAATTACAGGTAGAACAGGGAGATGCAGAAGAGGGCCCCAGAACAGTATAAGGAAGGGAGGCGTAAAGGGACCAGCCCAGAGCCCCTAGAAGTCTTGCTTGGGACCCCAATTAAGTTCTACAGGTTCCTCTCTTTCCAAGAGAATCTCACAGTTCCTAGACCATGGTTTGCTTTTTGATCCAGGGTGGACACTAAAAAACAGTGACTTCCCTGTTCTGAAGCACCAATTCATCTGCCTTTATACTCTAGACACATAACTCACATTCATAAGAAAGGCACATAACACAGGAATACCAGGTACACAGGGAGCTACACGAACACAAAGAGAACAAGCCCCAAGGGAACAAATTGTACATGGGCATGCACACACAGAGACACACATATAGCTCCCTAAGAAGCGAGCATACCAAGCACACACACTTTGAGAACAAGAGCTCAAGAGCCTCACAGATGCATGCACATATCCTACTTGTGGATCCATACTCTTGACTCCACACTGGCCCAGGGAGATGGTACCTACCACTGATCACTTGCCCAAAGAGCTCCTCCGGAGTGTCTCCAAAGAAAGGAACGCAACCCACCAGGAACTCATACAGGATTATGCCCATGGCCCACCAGTCCACTGGCTTCCCATATCCCTGACGCAGGATCACCTCAGGTGCTATGTACTCCGGGGTCCCGCACACCTGGGCACAGAGAAGCCAGGCTGGCTCAGCATCCTGAGGCAGCTCACTGGCATGATGGCTGGAGGGGTGGGGATGTTCCTACTCCTGGAGCAGAAAAGTCTCTGAGTGAAGACTCAGTTCACCCTAGTTAATAAATAAGACCAACAGGAGCCCCAGGCATCCCGAGTTGGAACTCTTGGTGGGGTGGGTTTCTGTGTCTCCAAATTAACCAAAATGTCTACTTCTAGCCTAAAACCACCACTCCTTGAGCTCTTAACACCCGCTTCTGGCATCTGGCCTTTGCCCTCTAGCCTCCCAAAGAACAGAATCTACCAATCATATGACATCCACAGGGACTGTGAATATCACAGTCTGAAATGTCAAATCAGTGAACATCCAGAGGTTACTCTCAGGAGACTGAGACAGAACCCAGTGGAAACTCAGAGCTGTGTTCCAAGAACAACAGGCTGCAGGAGAGCCTTGCCCTTGACTCAGGCTGGAGGTTCAGAACTAACCTTATATGAAACTCTGCATCAACATTATATGATCTATTTTTGCTAAACCCTGAGGAGGAAGATGACTTTGGATTTTATATACATATGATTCTCATGGCTCATCCAGTTTTCTAACTGTGCTAACCTATTCCCATGCTTCACTGGAACTAAAGAGTAAAAATGATAGGAGTTTCCAGTCTACTTAACACCCAGCCACAGAGTAACCATGTGGCTCTAAGACCCTATTCTGAGGCCTGGAATCAAACTCCCAGTTCTCACCTATCCTTCCTTACCTGCTTGTCTAGGAACTCCCGGGCATCCTTTTCAATGTGGCCCTCATACAAGTTGGTTGTCAGACTCATGAGGCCAATTTTAGAAAGTCCAAAGTCAGTGAGTTTGATGTGGCCCATGGATGTAATCAGGAGGCTGGGAGACCACAGAAACAAAATCATGGAGTTATTTCCTGGTTTTCCATGAATGCTAATTTTAGTATCTGCCAAAATTCACCACCCAGGTCTCTATAGGTTACTGTGGGACATAAGCAGGGAGATAAGCAGCTGTAAAAAATGAGTATCTCTGGCTTTGTGTGTATTGCTTTTACCCATTCTCATGACTATTTATCTTTGTTGTCCCACCTGTCTTCTACATTTGAGGAAGAAAGACTTTCTTCCACACAACTGAGAACAGCTTGTCCTAAGGCTATTGTTCTAACCATTCCTGGTCTCTTCTCACTTGGGTGGCTCACAATACCCCTGTTTCAAGGAGAGGAAAAACGGATACATCCTTTTATTCCATGCTCACAGATGCCTTAAAAGGAAGATTGGTCAAATGTTCTCTAGAAATAACTCAGGTCAGCCTGAGTTATTTCATTTTGTGCCAAAGGCTTCACCTTGCCATTTCTTTATTCTAATGATTCCCAGGTCACTATTTCTGGCCCTGACTTCTTTCATGAGCTCCATGCCTACCAAAATGCTCAGATACCACCAACTCAACCTGTTCAATACAAGGTCATGCATCTTAACTGGTTTTTGTCAGCAGTTTCTGACATCTACTGAGCCCTGTGATAAATGCTTTAAAATTATTCCAGAGCTGGGGGTGCAATTCAGTGGTACAGCTCTTGTTTAGCATGTTTGAGGCCATGGGTTCAATGCTCTAACACCAAAAAACCCAAACCCAAAACCAAACAAAAAACACTGGCCCCTAAGAGGTTTTCTAGAGTAACAAATACACACACAGGTATTATCAGTATTTCTATTTTAGAGAGGAAGAACATCATGAAGTATAGGGAAACAATTCAGACAAACTCACAGTCGACAACTATGAGAGGCCATTTGAACTCAGGCCTGATATCAAAGCTACTTTCTACCATATAGCCTTATCATCCTGCACCAGTCCTCAGGTAGAAATCTGGAAGGTATTCCTGCCTCCTTCTGCTTGAGGCCCTAAGTTTAATCCTTAGCTCTCCCTAAAAATCTCCCGTAACAAAATTAAAAAATCTGGCCCCTGAAAGGCTTTCTAGTATAATTAACATAGCAAACATAGGCATTATTCTCTTTCAGATAGAAGGAACATGAGAAAGGGGGAAAGGATGCTTATGTTCCTATTTTCCTACACTATTCCCTGGTTTCCTGAAGTGGTCTTACTGTCCCTTTCCACTGGTAGAGTGATCTTTCTACACCTAAACCAAAATCTGAGCATGTAATTCTCTTATACCTTTGGTTAACAGGCCCTTCAAAGACACCCTAGGCCCCTTTAAAAGAAAACCCAAACTTTAAAGGGCCTTTGATGGTCTAGCCCAGACATGTTCAACTTCCAGCCCAGGACATCTAGTAATACAGCCCTATGAAATCTTTCCATATTATGTTTTTTTATTTTCATTGTGACCCCCGCTTTACTATATATATATATATATAGATAGATAGATAGATAGATAGATAGATAGAAAGATAGATACTAACTATATTATATAATTTATATGTGAGTCAAGACAATTCCTCTTTACTTGATGTTTCCTAAGGAAGCCAAAATGTTGGACACACCTGGTCTAGCCCCTGCTTCTCCTCTCCAGTCTCTTCTCTTTCGACTCTGACCAACTGTCACCTAAGCTGTAGCCACACTGTACTATCTGTGATCTCAGAATGGGTCATGTTCTCTCACACCTGTATATCTTGGCACATCCTGATCCCCCGCTTTGGAAATTTCTTCTTACCTTTTCCCATCTGCCTACTGCCCTAAGACAAGTAGCCTATATGCACATATCTGTCTCCCACACTAGACGATTAAGTTTGACATACCAGGGACCAGACTTAAAACTCAAAATATAGTGTGTAGTACAGTATAGGCATCAGTAAATATCAGGACACTTGTCCAGCCTCTGTTACATGTGCTGATTCTTTTGTTATTGCTTAGTTTCTTCAGTGAAGCTCCTCAGTGACTCTTTCATGTCACTAAAGCCTTCTGAGTCTCCTGCTGGACCTTGTGGCAATGGTCTTTGCACATGGAGTGGTCAAGGGGATGGAGTACTAGGCCTAAAAGGACACAGACACACACACAGACACACACAGACACACACAGCACTGTTTCCTAGTAGCTATTCTAGGATTGAGTTAAATGTGCTGTGTTTCCCTCCCTTTATCTAGAGACCCAAGAGGGAGACTGGACAATGGACCCAGACCATGGGCGTACTTGTCAGGCTTGAGGTCACGGTGCACGATGCCATAGTTGTGTAAGTACTCCAGGGCCAGCACAGTTTCTGCGAAGTATAGACGTACCATGTCCACAGGCAGAGCCCCAATGTTCTTCAGCAGAGTGGCACAGTCTCCCCCTGTAACAAGCCCAGGCCACCATGAGGGAAGAATCTGGTTTCTTGCTCTAGCCAGTTCTTAGGCTTGCAGTCCCTAAGGTCTCTACCTCGTGCTGGAGACTGTGGTTTCAGCCCTTCTGTTGCTAGCATGGTGGGAGACAGGGTGTGGAGACTTGGAATTGCGTCTGCCTATGGCTGTCAAGACTATCATTTAAGCCAGAGAGAGAAGGAACTCAGGCCCCTATGGCTCCATGATGACTTGTAGGGTAAGGAAAAGTTTTACAATGGGAATACTGTATACTTCAAACACACTTGGCTACGACTTTAGCATTTGTTTGTTTATTTATTTATTTGGAGACATGGTCTCACTGTGTAGCCCAGGCTGGCCTAGAACTCACTATGTAGCCCAGGCTGGCCTGGAACTTGCAATCCTCCTGCCTCAGCCTCCTGAGTGCTAGGATTACAGGCAAAGGCCACCACGCCCAGCTTTGTTCATTTCTTTCTTTTCTTTAGTTTCTGAGTAAAATAATACTGTAAACTCCCAGCATACACACACTGGATTAAAAGGGTAGTTTGTTTCAGCTTTAACTTCAAGGTTTAGAGAATGTATCTTTGGGAGGCATACACAACAATGAAGGTACAACAGCCAGTGCCACTGCAAAGCAGTTGCCCCTCTCTATAGAGTCTGTCCCATGGCTGTTCTTTTAGTCCATTCTCAGAGTATTTTGAGTGGCTTTAAGGGACATTCCTTTCACAAGCCATCAGCCAGAACCAACTTTTGCTTCTTCTGAGGGCCCAGATGTAATCTGCCAAGTACCCCACGCTAGGCTTTTGCAGGTCTGCTATCTAAGTCTTTGTTTCTGTCTGATTCCAGCAGTAGAGGACGTGCAGGCCTTGGGGAGCATATTCCATAGCTGCTGGGCTGCTATATCCTCCCAGAATGCTTCTCTTTACATCTGACATGAGCAGCCTCATTGTGAGCTCTGTGCTCACTGTGGGCAAATGGTCTCTGAGATCCTGAGGCAGAAACCAATGCCAAGAAGGGCTTGGAAGCTGGACCCTGAAACTTCACTCCTATGCAAAGCTCCTGGTCCCTGTTTAAGATTCAAGTTTCGGACTTCACCATGGCCTCCACAGAAGGCCACCTTTCCCCCAGTACCTTCAACATACTCCATCACCATGCACAAGTGACGTTTGGTCTCAAAGGAGCAGAACATGCTGACCACAAATGGGTTCTCAGCAAAAGTCAGAATGTCACGTTCCACGAAGGCCTGCTGGATCTGGTTCCGCAGGATCAGGTTCTGCTTGTTGATCTTCTTCATGGCAAAGCGCTGCCGGGTAGACTTGTGCCGTACCAGGAATACAGCCCTGAGAAACAGTCCAGCCCAACCCCCCCACAGGCTCTCAGCACCTGAGCTGTGTGTTCCACCACCCAAACTGCCTCCACATACCTTATAAGTGCATAGAACAAGGGAGCAGGGGTATACATATTAATGAGAGGGATCTGGGCCTACTGGCCCATACAACTCTTCAATTTTCTGATAGAACAGGTCCTGATGACCCGGCTCCATCCTTTCAGAGCTCAGGGAGAGGAGGAGTGTTACCAAGAGGGGTGAGAATCTTGCCTGGGAAAAGGAGCAACATTCAGATTTCACAGAAAACTGAACTGCTGCCTTTCCCGGAAGCTTGATGAAGGGAGAGGATCACCCTGAGCTACCCAGGGGACTGGGAATCATACACTTCCAGAAAGAAGAGACCAAGGGCTGACTCAACTCCAGTCCTGACCACACTCTGACCCCTGACTTTACCCATAGGCTCCATTGCTGATCAGCTTAATGGTTTCGAAATCCTCTTCAGAGGGGGTCTTTTTAGATAGCAGAGATGCCCCACGGCCCTGGAAGACAAAGGAAAAGGCAGAAGGCAGACATGCTTCTCAGAGCCCATATGTTTGGGGAAACTACAGCCAGCATCGGGTCAGCTCTCAGCCCTGTTTCTGCTTCTGCCCATTCTTCCCAAGGAACCACAGACTTCTCAGTGTTTGTAGCCACCAACTCTGCATCCCTCCTCTCTTAAGTGAATTTAGTCCTTTGCTTTACCAGGTTCAGGCTCCAGGATTGGGGCAGGTGCTCAGGGTCTTTACCTCAACTGAATCATCTGTCTCCGGAGTGTCAGGACTATCATAGCTGCTCAACTGGGCCATTTCTAGAAACACAACAAGGATACAGAAGAAAGTCTGTGTGGCAATATTAGGCTTTTCAGCAGCACCCTCAGGTCACACAACAAGAAGATGTGGGGTAGGCATTAATTAATGCTTTCTGTATCGGTCTCGGATACAAATACTGTCCTGTAGCTCTACCCTCAGTGTAGTCACAGATTTTGGAAAAGGAACAAGCCAAATGTTACTGTACCACTATTTCTAGAAATCCAGTGCCATTCACAAGGCCTGGCATGGTCTATAAAAGCTTCTCTCAAACACAGGACATTTCCTGGACAACAGAGCCTAAGTCTATGCTACCAGTACCCATCCTGCTGGTCAAGAGTGCTTTGCTATGTAGTATATATGGCAGTGAACCAGGGAGGCAGGAGCAGGACAACTACAGATCAGCAAGTGGAAGGCTGTGGTTCATGCAGAGTTCAATATAAAGCCCAAGAGAATGGTGCTAACCTCTGAACCCCTGTACTGGACCACCCCAAAAGCGGGAGAATTTGTAAGGTGACCAAGAGGAAAGGCAAGTCTGTAGAGGGGGGAAATTATTTTTGGTCTTTTGTTGTTGACCTTGTTTGATCTGAGCCTTTAAACCCCACTGGGCCCAGAGCAATCTAGGGTGGGACTCAGAAGGCAGATGCAAATGACAATTCCAAATGAAAGGCTGTGTTATGAGAGATCACTGGGGGCCTCCCATAACCCTGAGACCCCCAATGCCACGAGGCTAAATCTTTTCTCTACAGCTACCAGGCAGCATGCTCACCCTCCAGGGGATCCCGTGTAAGGCCCAGTTGGCTAATGATGTAGCGGGGTATGTCACATTTAATTCCATGTCCCTCTTTGGCGTGGCCCTCAGCTGCTTCTAATAGGTGGTAAAACTCTTCAGGGTCAAACTCCTATATTAGGGGAGAGAGGTGAATAGTGGTGAAAGATACAGTGAATGCTGCTGGCCTCTTTGATTTTATAGTATATAGCAGAAAGAGATGAAGATGACGACTTTCTTTTTGTGATAAGACTCCCCAACTCCCAAATACTAGAAACATGATTCAGGAATCATGGTAATGAGGACAAAGCTGTCTTATAAGTCACTTTTGCTGACATCTTAATCCTATGCTATCTTCATAAAGAAGAAGGATAAGAGATTTTAGTTTCCAGAGAACTCAGCCTATTTAGCAGTATATGCATACTTTCAAATATTTACTTAGCACCTCTTGTGTGCAAGGGTCTGGAGCTCCAAAGCTGACATAGCAATCCTTGTCTCCACATAATAATAAGGGTCTTGCTTATGAGGGCCTACCAAGTGCCATATTCTGGGTGACACCTGTCTAACAACTCTTTGACCTCAGTGAGGAAGTCAAGGCTCCCAGGGATGCATTAATCTGTCCATGGTCACAGAAGTATGAAGACATGGAAAACCAGCATGCAGAACCTCCTGGCTCCAAGCCTCTGCTTCACCATGAACTTCATATTCTTGAATAGAGAAGGGCTAGATTTCTAGCCTTTGTTTTGCACCAATTTTTGTTTCCTCTTGTCAATTTTGGAGAACTACACTACTGCCTATCTGGATAAAATCTAAGCCAGACCTGGAAGTCTACTTAACTTCTTATTCTTTCTTAGCCCCCATTTAGTCAGAATGTCTACCTCACAAATACCAGCTCTATTCCACTTCTTCTCTTTCCTCTTACTGTTGTTCTGGTTCTGGCTACTCCATCCCACAGAAATTGTTTTAAGTGACTCTGAGCTGATTTCTCTGGCTCATCCTGCCCTTTTGTCTAATTCACCATCCATGCTGCTGCTGCTGTTGTTAGGTGCCGTTGAATTGGGTCCAACTCATAGAAGCCCTCATAGAGTTTTCAGTGGCTCATTGTTTTGGGATTGCTTTGGGAGTGGACTGTCACATTCTTCTCCCATTGTTTGTGGTGCTGGGGATCGAACCCAGGTCCTCAGAGAGTATAGCATAGCACTCCACCAACTGAGCTAAACCCTAGCACAGTAATCTTTCTTAGAATTAAATCTCATGCCTGTAATCCCAGTTCAAGACCAGAGGCAGTCTGCGTAACTTAGCAAGACCCTGCCTCAAAAAAAAAAAAAAGGGGGGGGGGCTGGAGGCGCCAGCTTAGTGGTCCAGCACTTGCAAAGCACACCAGCGTGAGGCCCTAGGTTCAACTCCCAGTACCGCAAAAAAAAAAAAAAAAAAAAAAAAAAAAAAAAAAAAAAAAAAAAAAAAAAAAAGAAAGAAAAAAAAAGAAAAAAAGAAAAGAATTAAATCTGATGGGATATATACTAAAAAATAAATAAGAACTATATTCTGATACATGCAACATGTATAGATCTCGAAAACCATTACACTGCATGAAAGAATTCAGAATGTATTACGTGGTTTCAGTACATGAAAATGTGCAGAGGCAAAATTGTCAACAGCAAAAGAAAATAGGTAAGTGGTTCCTGGGAGTAGGTGGGGAAAGTGACTGATCATAAAGGGGCACAAGAGAACTTTTTGAGGGCATAAAAACATTCTTTATCTCAACTATGGCAGTGATTATATACAAGTATGTATTTGTTAAAACTCAAAGAACTATATACTCCAAAGGGATGTATTTTATTATATGTGAATTATATCTTAGTAAAGCTGGTTAAGAAAAAAGTATATCTGACCATGTTACTTTTTAACCTAAACTTCTTGGTAGCTCCAAGTAGCCTGAAGGATAATGCAAATTCCCAAGCCAAGAACTCAACACCTGTCATGATCTTGCAAGGCCTCCTCTCTTCAAATACACTGTTATCCATTGAATGCCCTGTCCCATGTTCTTTACCTGGCAAACTTGTACTCACCCTTCAGGTCCTGAATAACTTCATGTCCTCCATGGAGTTTTCACTGCATTTTCATTCTAAGGAGGACTAAAACACCTCCTTCATGAGGTTCCCATGGCACCTTGTACTGACCACTATTGTGACCCTTCTTGTCATATTATCGTTTCCATATCAACATGCCTTATACTTGTTAATGTAGGAGGACCTTGAGATCAGGGACTCTGCTCTATTCATGCCTGTACCTCCAGTATCCAACACAAACAGTACCAAAGTAGGTACTCAGTAACGTGTAGCTGAATGATTTTTTTTTTCCTTTGCGGTACTTGGGAGTTGAATTTAGAGCCTGGCTCATACTTTGCAAGTGCTCTACCACTGGGCTGCACCTCTAGCCCCATTTTATGTTTTTCATCTGAGACAGAGTCTTGCTAAATTACACAGGCTGCTTCTGGTGTTGAACTTGCAATTCTTCTAACTCTGCCTCCTGAGTTGCTGGGATTACAGGCATGTGCCATGGTGCCTGGCTTGAATGATTAAATGAAGGATTCCACTGGTGCAGACTAACTGGCCTATACTTCTCAGTGCTCCCGCCCTCCAAGATCCTCAGTGACGTGAGGCTGGCTCAGTGTAGGAGTAGCCTAGACTATTATTTCTCACTGCCCCACCCATTAGGACCATCCATTTGTCCTCACAGGAACCTGTTAGTTGCCCAAGTGCTTACAAATCATTTTTAACTAAACACCTCAACAACAGATATGGTAGTGATGCAGCCTGTTTGGTTATTGGCAAGGTGCTTTCTCTATAGCTCCCATGCCCCATCTCCCCACCAACCTTCCCAGAGTCCACTCACCAGGCATTCCAGGAGGCGAGCTGGGCGAGCAATGACAAACATCAGCTTCTTTACCAGCTGTATCACAAAGGCCACTTCTGAGCTCTCTGAACGCTCATGAGCCTACAGAGAAGACAAAGGCTGCTTAAGCGATCTATTGCCCCAATGTGGTTGGGCTAAGCAGGATAGGACTGTGCAGAGCTGACTACAGGGAGAAAAGCAAAGAACTCAGAGAAGCTGGTGGGCTATGAACAGGAGAACAAGTTCCTCATCAGGAACCATTGTGCTTTAGAACACTACATGACACCAAGTATTGTCACACACACACACACACACACACACACACACACACACACACACACACACACATCTTTACCTGCTCCTTCATCCCACAAGCTTTACTTACCTTCCAGACCCCAGCTCAAGAGGCAACTTTCAATGGAGCCTTTACTGATGTTCACTTAGCACCCCAGACTGTAAGGAATAAAACGACCCCAAAGCTGGGGAGTGATATGACCAGAGAGTATTTCAGAAAGATCACTCTGGTTACAGTATAGAGGGTACACAAAGAGGGATAACCTAAAAGCAGAAAGACCCATAAGCAGACAAGTATAAAAACTCAGATGAAAAAAGAGATAAGCCAAGGCAGGAAGAGTGTAGTTAAGTGCACAGCTGTGGGTCATTTCTAAGGTGTACCTGAGTGGGGTGGCAGTAGGAGAAAGAGAAGGTAACTGCGACTTTACTTTTAGGGAAATGTCACTGGATCTATAAGTGAAATAGGAACTATAAGAAGATAAGCAGTTTACAGGAGGATAGGCAAAGAACAAGTCACATTTGGTTTTAGAAAAAGACCAGCTAGGTGGAAAATGTAAGTTCAGTTGGGACTTGGAGAGTCTAGGGTATCTATATAGATGCTCTATTGGGTACACATTAGGCCCAGGAGCCTCTTTCTCTTTTTTTGTGAGACTTGCTCTTGCTTGTAGGAGCTACATTTATACTGTATGGCTACACCTTCCCTTCCACCTCCAATAGCTGACCAGTGTGGATTTTTTCCCTAGGAATTTAAAAGTCAACAGAGAGACAACTACTGATATCAATGTAGCAGAACTGTATAATTTACACTTGGGTGAAAAGGGATGGCCATATCTACCCTAGTGACAGAAAAAGGACAGAGAAAAAAAGAGATGAGAAAAGGAGAATGAGTACTTCTTGAACCTCTCAGTTTCTGGTTTCTAGTTCTGGTCCCTTAAGGCCTGGTGCTCTGCTATCTTCAATTCTCTAATACCTGCCCTCTTTATCATTAGTTTCCCTTTACTTCTGGAATTATTCTCAATCAGAATTCTATTACTTATTACAAAAGAATATGAATCAACATGGGAAAGTCAAAGGAGAGAAGTCTAGTAAATGGTTGCGTTACTGATTTGGAGATCAGAATGGCAAGGGTACAAGTGGGTGTCCTTAGTATATGGCTGAAAACTGAAGTCCTGGGAGCAGATGAGGCTCATCAACACAAGGGGGAAAAAAGAGGAGAACACACATTCTAGATGGTGCCCTGTGAAACACCAATGTTCATGAGATGGGCACAGAAGGAACCTATGAAGAGTCAGCAAGACTGGTGAGAACAGTGAATTGACAACTGCAAGGATAAAGGCTCAACAAGAGGTAGTCATTGCGTCCTGGAGAAAGGCAAAGAAAGATAAGGACTGAAAGAGGCCATAGGAGTTGGCAATTGGGCAATTAGTTCCTTGGTGTCTTTGGCCTGAATAGTTTTAGTGGAATCTAAGGGTAACTGGAAGACTAAGTAGTGAATAGGTTATAAGGAAAGAAACACAGACAATGAGGACTTTTTTTTAAAAATATGGGTTACGAAATGAGGAGAGACTGGGCAGCTGGTGAAACACTGCTTATTCTTTTAACACTTAGTCCAAACACCAACTCTTGTGAAGTCTCAACACACATACACACATAAGAACAAGTAGTGACTGCTCCTTTCTGTACTCCCCCAGCTGTGTGTTCACCACCTGGCTGTTTAATTATGATGACTTACCTGTTTCTACAGCTACAATGTAGGGTCTCAGATCTATGTCTCTCCTTTTTCCTTCTCTCACATGCTAAGGCTAGTACAGTGCGTCTCACATAAGCAGAAGAGAAGTCAGTCAATGTTTGCTATGTGTTTGAACTGGATGATGTTAGGTTCTGTAATAAGACAAACCTGAGTCTGGGTTCTAGTTCTGTTATTTAAAAAATGAGTTACGTTGGGATAACTTGGTCCTTTTAAGCTTTAATTTTTCTCATCTATAAATTCATAGAATGATAACAGTACTTTCCTTATAGAGTTATATGAAGATGATGTATGCAGCATATGTGAAGTGCTCTACAAATATTGTTGTTGTTGTTGTTGTTAGGTGCCGTTGAGTCGGTATCTGACTCATAGCGACCCTCATAGGGTTTTCAATGGCTGAGTGCTTCGGGATTGCCTTGGGAGTGGATTGCCAGGCCCTTCTCCCATTTTTGCGGTGCTGGGAATTGAACTCAGGGCCTCAGAGACTGCAGCGCAGCGCTCTACCCACTGAGCTAAATCCCAGCCCCTACAAATATTAGTGATTTTTATTTGGTGATTTTATCATTTCAATCAGAAAGCTGAAGTCATTTTCAATTTAATAACATTGAGTGATGCTCCATTGCCTTCAAGATGAAATCTAAGCTCCTCACAAGGCCACTCATCATTTCACCCACAGTTTAACCCTTAAAATTACCAATTTTTTTCCTGCAGGCATCTTTCAGCTCTGTTGTTGCTATTGTTAGGTGCCGTCAAGTCAGGTCTGACTCATAGTGACCCTATGGACAACAGAATGAAACACTCCCCAATGCTGTCTCAGGCACATGATCTTTTTTATGTTTAAGCCCATTGTTGCAGCCTCTGTGTCAATCCATCTAGTTGAGGGTCTTCCTTTTCTTCATTGACCTGCCACTGTCCCAAACATGATGTCCTCCAGGGATTGGTCCTTCATGACTACATGTCCAAAATACATAAGATGTAGTCTAACTATCTTTGCTTCCAAGGAGCACTCTGGTTGCACTTCTTCTAGGACAGACCTGTTGGTTCTTTTGGCAGTCCATGGTATATTCAATAGACGTCTCCAGTACTACATTCAAAAGCATTATTGTGCTTCTTGTCTCCCACACTCAGTGAGTGTCCAGCTTTCAAAATCATATGATGCAGGTGCAAGTACCATGGCATGAGTCAGGCGCACTTTTGTCTTCAATGTGACATCTTTACTTTTCAACACTTTAAAGTGGTCTTTTGTAACAGCTTTTCCCAATGCAATACGTCTTTTGATTTCTTGACTGTTGCTTCTGTGGGTGTTGATTATAGAACCAAGTAAAGAAAAATCCAACAGATCTGTCCTAGAAGAAGTACAACCAGAGTGCTCCTTGGAAGCAAAAATGGCCAAACTGCATCTTACATATTG
>VMDO01005086.1:93497-116119 GCA_007922755.1 Pedetes capensis
CATGTTTGGAAGAGTGGCAGGTCAACGCAAAAGAGGAAAACCCTCCACCAGATGGATTGACACAGTATCTGCAACAATGGGCTTAAACATAAATAAGATTGTTTGCCTGGCACAGAATCGGCAAGTGTTTCGATCTGCTGTACATAGGGTCGCTATGAGTCGGACTCGACTCGACGGCACCTAACAACAACAACAACAAAGAAAATTCCTGGACAACCTCAATCTTTTCTCCATTTATCTTGAAGTTGAGTACTGACTCAGTTGTAAGGATTTTTGTTTCGTTGATGTTGAGGCACAATCCATACAAAAGGCTGTGTTCTTTGGTCTTCATCATTAAATGATTCAAATCCTTTACAGTTTCAGTATGCAGAGTGATGTCATCTGCATAATGCAGGTTGTTAATGAGTCTTCCTCCAATCATGATACCTCATTCTTTTTCATAAAGGCCAGCTTAGCAGGTTCTTTACTCAGTACAGAGACTGAAGAGGTCCATGTACAGATTCCTCATGAGTACAATTAAGTGCTCTGGTATTCCCATTCTTCACAATGTTATCCATAATTTATTATGCCATTGTATAGTCAATAAAACATAGACATCTTTTAGGTATTCTCTGCTTTTGGCTAATATCCATTTGACATTAGCAATGATGTCCTTCATTTCCTCTTCTGACTCTGGCTTTATTTTCCAGTAGTTCCCTGTCTACATGTTGCTGCAGTCAATTTCAAATTTTTAGCAAAATTTTACTTGCGTTTAATATTAAATATGATATTGTTTGATAATTCCCACATTCAGTTGGTTCCTATTTCTTGGAAATAGGCATAAATATGGATCTCTTCCTGTCAGCTGGCCAGGTAGCTGTTTTCAAAATCTCTTGGCATAAACAAGTAAGTATCTCCAGTGCTGCTTCTGTTTATTGAAACATCTCTGTTGGTATTCCTTCAACTCCTGGAGCCTTGTGTTTTGCCAATTCCTTCAAGGTAGCTTCCACCTCATCCTTCAGTACCATTGGTTCCTGATTATATGCAACCTCTTGAAATGGTTAGTCATCCACCAATTCTTTGTGGTATAATGACTCTGTGTATTCCTTCCATCTTCTTTTGATGTTTCCTGTGTTGTTTAATGTTTTTCCCTGCAGAATCCTTCACTATTGTCATTTGAGGCCATTGAGAGGCCATTTGAGAAAAAAAAAATTCTTCAATTCCTTAAGCTTGAGAAAAACAGAGCATGATCTTCCCTTTCAGTTTTATCTCCAGCTCTTTTTACCTCATTATATTTGGTTTTGTCTTCTCGAGCTGCCCTTTGAAATCTCCTATTTAGTTCTTTAACTTCATCATGTCTTTTACTTTAGCTGCTCAACATTCAAAGGCAAGTTTCAGAGTCTCTTTTGACATGCAATTTGGTCTTTTCTTTTTTTACTGTCTTTTTAATAACCTTTTGCTTTCTTCATGAATGATGTCTTTGATGTCATGCTACAACTCATTTGATCTTCGATAATCAGTGTCTAACACATCAAACTTATTCTTGAGGTGGTCTCTAAACTCAATTGGGATGTACTCAAGATCATACCTCGGCTCTCATACACTTGTTCTAATTTTCTTCAGTTTCAGTTTGAATCTGCATAAGAGCAGCTGATGGTCTAATCCACAATCAGCACCTGGTCTCACTCTGACATTTGATATTGAGCTTTTCCATTGTCTCTTCCTACAAATGTAGTCAATTCGGTTCCTGTATGTTCCATCTGGTGAATTCCATGTGTATATTTGCCATTTATGTTGGTGAAAAAACGTGTTTGCAGTGAAAAGGTCATTGGTCTGACAAAATTCTATTGCTGTGATCTCCAGCATTGTTTCTGTTACCGAGGCCATATTTTCTAACTACTGAGCCTTCTTCATTTCCAATTTTTGCATTCAAGTCACCAGTAATTATCAGTACATCCTGATATCATGTTTGATCTATTTCAGTTTGCAGGCGCTGGTAAAAATCTTCCCTATCTGCATTTGTGGCCTTATAGTTTGGCGCGTAAATTTGAATAATAGTCATATTAACTGGCCTTCCTTGTAGTTACATGCACAGATCTTGAGATGTCTTTTTTGATGATGAATGCAATCCCATTTCTCTTTAATCTGTCATTCCCGGCATACTAGACCATATGATTATCTGATTGTGTTTTGCCAATTCCTTCAAGGTAGCTTCCACCTCGTCCTTCAGTACCGTTGGTTCCTGATTATATGCAACCTCTTGAAATGGTTAGTCATCCACCAATTCTTTGTGGTATAATAACTCTGTGTATTCCTTCCATCTTCTTTTGATGTTTCCTGTGTTGTTTAATGTTTTTCCCTGCAGAATCCCTGCAGAATCAGATATGGCCCAAACTAGCCCATTTTAGCTCACTGATGCCTAGAACATTGATGTTTATGTACTCCTATTCCCTTTTGACAATTTCTAATTTTCCTAGATTCATACTACTTACAGTCCATGTTCCAATTATTAATGGATGTCTACAGTTGTTTCGTCTCAGTTTGAGTTAGGCCACACTAGCAAATGGAGGTCCCTGTGGCTTTACTCCATTCCTGTCATTAAGGTCCACTCTACTTTGAGGAGGCAACTCTTCCCTACCCATCTTATGAGTACCTTCCAACCTGAGTGGCTCATTTTCTGGCACTGTTTCTGACAGTGTTTCTCTGCTATTCATAAAGTTTTCAATGGCTAATTGTTTTGGGAGTGGGTTAGCCATGTACTTCTCTCTAGTCTATCTTAGTCTGGAAGTTCAGCTGGAACTTGTCCACCATGGGTGAGGGCCTTCACCTCTGTTGTTATTATGATTGTTAGGTGCCACTGAGTCAGGTCTGACTCATAGTGACCCTATATACAATACAATGAAACACTCCCCAATACTGTGCCACATCCAGCACTATGTCAGTGCTTCAGCTCTAGTCATGTCAAACTATTTATCTGCAATTTCTGGAATGTACCAAGTTCTTTGTTTTTCTTTTTTTCAGTACTGGTGGTTGAACCCTGGGCCTTGCACTTGCATGCTCTGCAAATGCTATACCACTGAGTTGCACCCCTAGCCCATGTTTTTACTTTCTGAGACAGGGCCTCGCTAAATTATACAGACTGCCCCTTGTCTCGAACTTGCAGTCCTCCTTCCTCTGTCTCCCGAGTAGCTGGGATTACAGGCATGTGCCACTGTGCCTGTGTTCTTTGACTGTGTCAAGTTCTTTGACATCTCTGGGAGATTGTTTACACTGCTTCCTAAGCTTAGTGAATTACTACTTATTTGTCAAAACTCTTTTTGGAACTTTTTACAGAGTTCTCTTCTGTCCTCAGAATCTACCACTATTTAGTGCTCGTTAATCACATTTGTGCCTGCAGCTATACCACTGTCCAATCCCATCAAATCTCGGAAGCTAAGCAGGGTCAGACCTAGTTAGTACTTGGATGGGAGACCACTTGGGAATACCAGGTACTGTAGGCTTGGGAGAAGGACCTGGCAACCCACTCCCAAAAAACAATCAGCCATTGAAAACTCTATGAATAGCAGAGAAGCACTAACAATACTGTTTGGCCTGTTATATGTAGGGTCGCTAGGAGTCAGACACCGACTAAATGGCACCTAGCAACAACAACAATTATATTTGTACTATAACAAATGGAAGTAAGATAATCCATATGAAGCATCTGTGTAGCATCTGGTGCGTCAATAAATGATAGATGTTATTTTTACTGTATGTATTGATGGGTCCATAACCTTGGTCAAAATTAAATTCCCTAAGAACCTGCACTGAATATTTTTTTCCTTAATGTTTCTGCCTAGTAAATCAGAGAACAGGAACAAATTGGCTCCAAATTCATTGTTCACCCTATTGCATGAACCACCTAACCCCAGAAGCAGGCAGAATAAACAAATGCCTGAAGGTTTCAGGTGAAGCTCTTACTTGAGAATTTCAGAAGATGAATCTTAGATGCAGAAGGTACTCTGGAGCTAGGTAATTCCAGCTAATCAGGAGGTTGAGGTGGGAAGATCACCTGGGCCCACCAGTTCAAGACCCCAGCCTGGGCAACATAATGAGGCTCTACCTCAAAGAAGGAAAAAAAAGAAGAAAATGTCTCTGGTGCACCCTATTCATTGTTAGAAAACTGTTAGAAAGTTATTCTTTGTTTTGATGTTTGCTTTGAAGCAGGGTCTTATTATTAAGAACAGGCTGGTCTTGAACTCATTCTGTAGTCCAGGCTGGCTTTGAACTCATGCTGCTTCTGCTGCAGCTTCCTCAGTGCTGGCATTACAAGGCATGTGCTTCCACGCCCGGCTTTTGTTTTGTTTTGCTTTTTGGTCAGAAAAGTTATTCCTGAATAGAAACAAACAGCTTCTTTTCATGGGAATTTGTCTTTCTAAAGCCATCCAATGTTTGAATTTAACAATTACTTTTAAAATAAAAGAAAGGTATTTTTTGAAGAAGGAAATACTTTTTCACCTACTTAATCAAAACCTTTCTCACTATAACTCCTGCTCACTGGATGTAGGCATGTCATTAAGAATATAGAGAATAATGTTTTTTTCATCTTTTTAAATATTTTTTATCTTTTTCACATGAAAAGCCTTTCAGTATTTGACAGTAATAATCATGACCATCTTTAGTTAGTTGTTTCTGGTTTCAACTGTTCCTAATTTTTTATTTTTTAAATCTCTGCTCCTTCTAATTTCTGGAACCCCACAATGAAGTCCTATTTGATCACTAGCTGTGGGCTCTCAGCTCCGTTGGTACTAAACCACAGAAAGGTCATTGGTTATAGGCAACAAAGGGCCCTCAATTAAATATATTCTAGTGATGTGAAGCATCTGGAGAAGAAGGCACATACTCTCTCCTCAAATGGTACTAACAGTATAACCTGGACAAATGTGATCTGAGTGGGAAGGTATCTGACCACTTGGTCTGAAAGGCCAAGAGTGAAGTGAGCACTGGAGCATGAAGCAGTGGCTAAGGAACTCATTGTACAATTTGGTCTGGGCTATTCCTAGATTATTTCACCGTTAGTCTCCTAGGGATATTTTCACACTGTGGAGGATCAAAATTCTAAACACAGAAGTCCCCACTAAAGAATTTCTCACCATGTCAATGGAACATTAGTAAATGGATAAACTCATAGGGTAAGCCCTGGCCCTGCTTCCCCTGTACTGAGGAACAATAGTTGGAAGGCTCTGCTTAAATCAATTATTTCTTGTAGGAAAGAGCCCACCACATCTACGTGGAGCCACTTTTTGCCTTTGGTAATAAGTCAAATAGTTATGGATATTCCCAACGTTGGGAGTCTCAGGCAGAACATAGCTTTGGATTTAGAAAAAACAAGACTCACAGAACTGAGTTCCTTTGATAGCAAGTAAGCTTCTTTCAGTGATGCATAGGGCTGGGGAGGCATCTAAGTTCATTAGTACCACTCTTGGAGGTGGCACCTGCACACTGGCAAGGTGACCTAATGGTGGCCAGCTGCTGGGAAGACTGGGAACGTTAATTCCTGACTTTAGCCTGCTACTACCATGTGGAAGTTTCACCACAGCCCCTACATCAAGATACTCACATCTTGCAGAAGTTTCTCCAAATTCTCTTGAAGTTCATAGAAGTAGTGTGATGTAATGAGGCCACTCTTAGATTTATCCAGGCAGTCTCGGGCCATTTCAATCACTTGATGATGAATAAAGCTTAGGGCTCCATCTGCCAAGGGCAACACACTGTCCGGTGTGTTAGAGGAAATGAACTCTGCTAGTCGCTCTTCCATTTGGGCGGTGGCCTAGGAGTAAAAGCAAGAAAATCTGACACTTCCAGTCCCAGCTCAGCTTGATAATAGCCTAAGGCTGGACTGCCTGTATGCCTCGCCTCCTGCTGTTGCATTTGGGAAACCTGATGACTGAAGAGATGAGGAGATCACCTTCAAGTCATGTCTAAGTGTCCCAGCACTATATTTAAAGCCCTCTATTACCTGGTTTTGCCTCTCGTTGCTCCCTGCAAAGCAAGTTCTTTTGCTCTGTGGACACGAAAGGTTTTACCATGTTATTTCATGCCTCTGTCCTTGTTTATGCTGTGCTGTGAGTGTGGCCTTCTCACATTGCCAGGTCTTCCCCTCTCCTCAGGGAAGTCTCACCCTCCCCGACAAATAAAGGTTCTCCTTCCTCTGTGCTCCCGCTGGGCTTCCCAAATGGATACACTTACGGTAAAGACATTGCTGATTTTTAAACATCTCTGTACTAGGAAGTTCTGCAAATCAAAGAGTTTTATTATTCCAGGGCACTTTTACTTACTGAGGATGTGCTTAATGGAAGTTCTGCTGAACACAGCTAAGTAGGTATCAGAGATAATTTACTGAAGTTGTGAACCTGGCCTGGCCAAGATGGGATGGGGGACTGTGGGTGGGAACAAGACCCTGGCCTAGATCTCCAGTAGAGCAGAATGGAGGTCTGGCTGAGTCTTTTTAAGGACCAAATTGCACAGTCATGTCAAAATACAATCACGTATCAGTGAACAATTTCATAACTGTCCCTTTAGGACTCTTGACTCCTTTCCTTTGCCATGAGGTGCTGATTTCTAATTTCCAGTATGTTTTTGGAAAATTTGTGTGTGTGTGTGTGTGTGTGTGTGTGTGTGTGTGTGTGTGTGTGCATGTGACAATGTGTACATATGTATGTAGAGGGAGAAAGAGTGAGAATAGGGGTAGAAGGGAAAGAAGGAAAGGAAGGAATCTTAATATATTTTCTCTAACAGTTCATCTATTTTTTATGTTTGGAACATTTTTATTAGTATATATCATTTGTACAAAATAATGGGTTTCTTTTTTTGAGGTATGATTTTTTTTAAGTTGCATACAGTATGTTGTTGTTACGTGCCATTGAGCTGGGTCTGACTGATAGTGACTACCCCAAAGTTTTCAATGGCCAATTGTTTCAGGAGTGGGCTGCCAGGTCCTTCTCTTGTTTTTGCAGTGGCGAGGATCAAACTCAGGGCCTTAGAAAATGCAGAGTGGCACTCTACTAACTAAGCTAAACCCCAGGCTGCATATAGTATATTGAGATTCCCTAGGGGATTTTCAGAGATCCACCTTGTATTTTGCACTTGTTCTCTCTTTCTTAACCCAAGTTGTCCCTGTACACACTCCCTATAGCCTTCCCCCTTTCACTAGTCTCTGCCCCCACTCATGTTAGGTGTACTTGTATTCTCCAATCTTCTTGTTGTTGTTGTTAGGTGCCGTCGAGTCGGTATCCGACTCATAGCGACCCTCAAAGGGTTTTCAATGGCTGACTGTTTCAGGATTGCCTTGGGAGTGGACTGCCAGGTCTTTCTCCCATTTTTGCGGTGCTGGGAATTGAACTTGGGACCTCAGAGACTGCAGCACAGCGCTCTACCAACTGAGCTAAATCCCAGCCCACTCTAATCTTAGATATATACAATTATACATATGTATATGTGTGTACACATTTTTTTTCCTCTAAGATAGACTTAGCTCCCACATATGAGTGAGAACGTCCGGTATTTCTCTGCATCTGGGTTATTTCACTTAGAATGATGATCTCCAGCTTCATCCATTTTGCTGCAAATGATCTAATTTCATTCTTCTTTACTGTTGAATACCATTCCATTGTGTATATATACCACATTTTAATCCAATCATTTGTTGATGGGCATCTGGGTTGATTCTACACACTTGCAATTGTGCAAAGTGCTGCAATAAACATGGGAAGTGCAAGTGTCTCTGTGGTATGATGACTTATCTTCCTTTGGGTATATTACTAGAAGTAGCTGGATCATAGGGTAATTCTACTTTTAGTTTTCTGAGGAACCTCCATATGGATTTCCATAATAGCTGAACAAATTTACAGCCCCGTTGGTAGGGTAAAAGGGTTCCTTTTCTCCCTACATCCTTGCCAGTATGCTGTTTGTTTTGTGGTTAGCCATTCTGATTGGGGTGAGATGGAATCTCAGTGTAGTTTTGGTTTGTATTTCCCTGATGGCTAAGGATATTAAACATTCTTCATATGTTTATTGTCCCTTTGCATTTCTTTTTTTTGAGAACTGTCTGTTCAGTTCCACCACCCACTTATTTATTGGATTGTTACTTTGGTGTTTAATTTCTTGAGTTCTTTGTATATCCTAGATATTAGGATATTAGGATTAGGTATTAATCCTCTGTCAGATCTATGGGACACAAAGATTTTCTCCCATTCTGTGGGCTCTCTCTTTATTCTATTGTTTCCTTTGCCGAGCAAAAGCTTTTTAATTTTATGTAATCCCCTTTGTCAATTCTTGGTGCAGTTTCCTGGGCTATTAAAGTCTTGTTAAGACAGTACTTGCCGGGGTTGGGGATTTAGCTCAGTGGTAGAGCGCTTGCCTCGCAAGTACAAAGCCCTGGGTTCGGTCCTCAGCACCGTTAAAAAAAAAAAAAAAAAAAAAGGAAAAACAGAAAATTCCAAAAAAAAAAATCTGGTTAAAAAAAAGACAGTACTTGCCATGCCTATGTGTTGGAGAGTGTCCCCTACATTTGCTTCTAGTAGTTTCAATGTTTCCTGTTTTATGTTGAGATCTCAGATCCATGAGTTGATTTTCATACAGGTCAAGAGAAATGAGTCTTACTTTCATTTTTGTATATATGGATATTCAGTATTCCCAGCACCATTTGTTGAAAAGGCTACCTTTTCTCCAATGTCTGTCTTTAGTATCTTTGTCAAAAATCAGGTGGCTGTAGCTGTATGGCTGTATATCTGTCTGGGTCCTCTATTCTGTTCAGTTGATCTTGATGCCTGCTTTTGCCAGTACCAAGCTGTTTTAGCTATTATGGCCCTCTACATAACATCCTGACATCTAATTCCGCTGATCTTGGAAGCTAAGCAGGGTTGGCCTGGGTAGTCTTTGGATGGGAGACTGCCTGGGAATACCAGGTGCTACAGGCTAGGGAGAAGGACCTTCAAGCCCACTCTCGAAACAATCTGCATTGAAAACCCTATGAATAGCAAAGAAGCATTGACATAGTGCCAAGCACGGCACTGTGTTGGGGAATGTTTCATCTGTTGTACACAGGGTCACTTAGATTGACCTGACTCAATGGCACCTAACAACAAGAGCAGTTTGAGGACTGAGGTTTTAGCTCAGTTGGTAGAGTGTGCAATATACTCTTTGAGGCCCTGGGTTCGATATCCAGCACCACAATAAATGGGAGAAGGATCTGGCAGTCCACTCCTGAAACAATCTTGACAACAATCAGCCATTGAAAACCCTATGAATAGCAGACGAGCACTAACATAGTGCTGGGCATGGCCCAGTGTTGGAGTGTTTCATTCTGTTGTACATAGGGTCTCTATGAATTGGGCCAGACCCAAAAGCACCTAACAGTACAGTTTGAAGTCAAGTACTGTGATGCCTGTTGCAATGCTTTTGCTGCTTATGATTTTTTTTTTTGGGGGGGTGTCTATACAGGGTCTTTTGTGCTTCTATATGAATTTTAGGAATTTTTTTTTCTATTTCTGTGAAATGTATCATTGGAGTTGTGATAGAGATTGCATTGAATCTGTAAATTAATTTTGGCAGTATAGCAATTTTCACGATATTAATTCTTCGAATCCATGAGCAAGAAAGTCTATCTTCTAGTGTCTTCTTCAATTTCTTTCTTTAGTGTTTTGAAGTTTGCATTGTAGAGGGTCTTTAGAATCTTTGGTTAGATTAATTATTAAATATTTAAATGTTTAGTGGGCTATTGTAAATGGGATTATTGTTTTCTTTCTCTTCCTATTTGTTAGTGGCATATAGGAATACTACTGATTTTTGAGTTAATTTTGTATCCTGCTACTTTGCTGAAGAAGCTAATTAGCTCTAAGAGTTTTCCAGTGGAGTTTTTAGGATTCCTTAAGTCATCTGCAAATAAAGATAACTTGACCTCTTTGTTTCTTATTTGTATCCCTTTTATTTCTTTCTCTTGCCTGACTGCTCTGACTAGGACTTCAATCACTGTAAGAGGGGAGAGAGTAGACATCCTTGTCTTGTTCCTGATCTTAGAGGGTATGCTTTTATTTTTTCCCCATCTGGTATAATGTTGGATGTAGGTTTTTCATATATGGCCTTTATGATGTTGAGGTATACTCCTTCTATTCCCAGTTTCTTCAGGACTTTTATCATGAAGGGGTGTTGAACTTTCTTGAAGGCTTTTTCTGCATCTGTTTAAAGGATCATATGATTTCTGTCATCAAGTCTCATAATGTGTTGTCTTATATTAACTGAGCTGTGCATCTGTGGAAGGAAGGTCACTTGGTTGTGGTGATGGACATTTTTATGTGTTTCTGTATTTGGTTTGCAAAAATTTTATTAAGGATTTTTGCATCAATGTTCATCAGGGAAATTGGCCTATGGTTTCTTTTTTGGTAGCTCCTAATCTGGTTTTGGTATCAGGGTGATACTGGCTTTGTAGAATGATTTTCCCTTGCTATTTTAGGGAACATTTTGAGGAGGAGAGGCATTAATTTTTCTTTAAAAGATAGAATTTGGCTGTGCACCCATCAGGACCTGGAATTTTCTTTGTTGGAAGGTTCTTTATTACTGCTTGAATTTCATTGCTTGTTATAGGTCTGTTTAATTTATTTGCATCCTCTGGATTTAATTTTGGTAGGTCCTAAGTGTTAAGGAATTTATCCATTTCTTCTGTACTTTCTTTTTTGGGGGGTGTATAAGTTCTCAAAGGAGTCTCTGATGATCTTCTGTATTTCACACAAAAGTTCATCTTACATGAAGGCCTGAAGACATGTCTATAAACACCAACATACAGTGTAAGAATGTCAATACAGTACCCAACATACAAAGAGGAGGAAACACACAAGATATATTTCTCAACACTATACACTTTGGACCTTCAACAAAAAGTACAATGAAATGATTTCCTACGTGTTTTTTTCTACCCCTTCATTGCTCTTGTTTCCTAGTGTCTCCTCCCAGGCTAGAAAGCATAAACTAAAGGGCACAGACTTAATAAAGAAATAATAGCTCATTCTTTTTTTTTTTTTGGTGGTACTGGGGGTTGATCCTGGGGCCTCACGCCTGCATGCTTTGCAAGTGCTGGGCCACTGAGCAGCAACCCCAGCCCTTTTATTTTTTTTCCTTACTTTCTGAGACAGGGTCTCGCTAAGTTACGCAGACTGCCTCTACTCTCAAACTTGCGATCCTCCTGCCTCCACCTCCCAAGCCGCTGGGATTACAGGCGTGTTACCATCACACCCAGCTTAATAGCTCATTCTTATAGAGTGCTTGCACTGTTAGAAGAGCTAAATGTTCACTGACTCTCACAAACTCCCAATGAGATAGATATTCCTATTATTCTGAATTGTAGATGAGACACCTGAAGCTCAGAGAAGTTAAATAATCTCTCCAGGGTCCTATAGCTAATAAGTGGTAGAAGCAGATTTGAACTCAGGCTCCTTGTTACTAAGCTTCACTATATAGTTCAGAGAGAAAAGCATAAGGGCATTGTATCATTTCCCTTAGCCATCATGTGTGTATAGAAGACTGTACCTAAATCTAGGGGGAGGGCCTCCCAAAGGAGCAGGAACCCCACCCCCAGGTAGAGATAGACCCAGGGAGGTCTGGACAGAGGATGAAGTATGAGGCTCAAGAACTCCAGGTTCCTGTCATCATGGATGTCAGTTCGCTGTTCTCTCTCAGAAGGTGCTGGCTTCTTTCTGCAGGAACAGGGCCTATCCTCAGAAGGCCAGGTCAAAGTGTACAACATATTGTGCTTAATCAGATATGCAAATGTAAGGCAAGGTCCAGTTCCAAACACAAGGAGGTTTATACCAGAAATGTGAACACTATTTATATGTTATCTTAAGATAACAACCAATCTTCCTCCCTTAACATTTTCCTGCTTGCAAATGTGAATGCAAACATTAAAAAGCAACTCTGAGACATCTGTCTCTTACCCTACTGCTCCCTCTGGTTTTCTTCCTGCTGTTCCAGCATCCCTTCAGCTATGTACCCTACAGGGTGCAGCTTTAAAAGTCTGTACCAAAGGAAAGTGTGATCTGCGGGCAAATCCTGTCATGGGGGGTTAGGGGTGGGGCAGGGGAAGACACAGGATTCTGAATTAGAGATTGTGAAGTGCACGGTGAGAAGTCAGGCCTCCAGTTCTTTCCCTCCCCTTTAACACCTGCTAGGATACTCTTTCTGACATTCTCTTCTAGTCACCTCTCCCTCTGGGGAGTACAGAAACAAAGGTGCTGCAAGTAAAGCCACCAAACTCATAGTCCCTGCTGCATCTTGCTTCTCCTGCAGTCTGGAAGCACTCGTGATTGTCCTCTTCTTCTCCTGGGTGCCTTTCTGCTCTTTTTTTGGGTTAATTCTGGAGGCAGCACTTAACCCCCTCACTGGGCTGGCTGTAGGTAGCCATCCTTAGGGTATTACCATCTCCTTTTTAACAGATCCTTACCTTGGGGAATCTTTCTTTGTACACATGATTCATCATTATTATTTCACTGTCATAGGAAACTGGAGACCGTCCAGGACTGAGTAAGAAACAAACAACTGTGTTACTTTAGTGCTATGAAACTATCAAGGAGAAAGATGGCCATCCTATAAGCCCCTGCTCCCCCATTGTCTTCAGCGACCCCCATATTGCCACCTTTATGAGAGCTAAGTTCCAGAAGTTTCCTTACTCCTAAAGCTCTCAGCACACTTTGTTCAGTTTAACATGGTACCATCTGGAGCTGGGCTATCTTCCTGCAAGAAGCCTGGCTTTCACAGAGACCTTTGCCATGGCCTAAGAAGGCTGAGAAAGGAGGTGCTTACTCACGAGCCCACTGGTGTCTTTCCTATGATGACTCCCTCCCCCAGAACAGGACTCTCTGACCTCCTACCTTTGGCTAGTAGGCTTTGGTATACCCCAGCATGTTCTAGGAATCAAATCAAACAACCTCCAAAGCAACCAAAGGAACTGTATATACCTATTTCCTTTTCCAAACAAGCTATTGCCAATGGGGCTAACTTGGTTCTCATTTAGGGGATGAATGAGGCCAATCAAATCTATAGTGAGTTGTAAGTCTGGGTCATTTACTGAAGGGAGCCAATATATTTTCAGGCTTAATTTATTATGTTCCCTAGTAATCTGTATTTTTCCTTCTGGCCCAAGTATGGTTACAGGTCCTTCAGTATTTCTTTCTTTCTATTTTTCTTTTGCAGTGCTAGGGGATTGAACCCAGAGCCTTGTGCATGCTAGGCAAGTGATCCACCACTGAGCTACACTCTCAGACCCAATATTTCAAATCTTGAGTCACACAATGAGTAGATATTTGGGTCTTGCCCTGGTTAGTGTCCTGACATGAAATTTTAGCTGGGCTAGGTTCTGAACTCTTCTTCTATGCCTTTCTCCTTGGAGAGGGCCCTGTTCTATTCAGAGACTTCCCTGAGTGCCACTGTGGTCCTTTCAATCTCAACTGGCCTAAAAGGTACTCTGTGAGTTGCTGAGCCCACCAAAATTCAGGTGTTCCTCTGTGAGATAAAAAAAGGAACTGGGTTCTATACTCATTCACTATATTTTGGATCCTCTGCACCTGAAGCACCATCATTGCCTTCATCAACCTCTGAATCTGAGTCAGCCTCCATGGCTTGGCCCAGCCACTCCCTGTCACCTGTGGTACCAACATCACCTGAAGGAATTCTTCCTGGGAGGAACTTTTACTTTGGGATACCCGCCCCTGAACATGTTAGCCAATTCATTACTTCCCAGGGAATCTGAAAGCTGAATCCATTCATTAAAGCCATGATAATTTTTAATTCTACCCTCTCCCTTAACCTGGAATGTTAACACAGATGTATCAGAGAATGGACAATTAACCAGAGGAATTTGGCTGGTGATGTGGTTTGATGGTGGAGTGCATGCCTAGCATGTGTGAGGCCCTGGGTTTGATCCCTAGCACTGAAACAAACAAACAAACAAAAACCCAGAGGAATTCACAGATGAATCAGTTGTTAAGGTTTGTTTGGGTTGAAAAAGGTGGGCCCAGGTGATATAAGGAATTGAGACAGATTTGGGTGGTCATTTAATTTTGCTTTTGAATTGGACTTCTTCCTCTTTCTGTGTCTATAGCAGCAACTTTTTCAGCTGCCCTAGCTCAAACACCCTGGGCCTGTGGTTCTGCATCAGTGCCGATGATACTGTTACTCTCCTTTACTCAATGGAGTCTGAAGGGGAAAAGAGAGAGACCACTTGACAGCATGATCCTATTGCTCTTGGGGTGATGGGCTGACATTGAGTAAAAAGCCTTTTTCAGCTTGAACATCATCGGAACTGACTCACTCAAGTTGGTCAATATTTGGCCAAGGGCTGGCAAACTATGGCCTGCAGAACAAATCTGCCCTGCTATCTTTTTTGTAAATAGAGCTTCTAAGTTACCTTGCGGATATTTTCATACTATAATAGCAGAATTAAGTAGTTGTGACAAAGACGAATGGCCTGCAAAACCTAAAATATTTACTATTTTGGCTTTTTACCAAATACATGTGCTAAACCCTGTGCCATGAAACAAACTGAAACCCACAGCTACTGGGATAATGGGTGAGAGCACTCCTCACCTGAGGCTGCGGGAACGGGGCCGCATAGCTGGAGACTGCCGTCCCTCCTCATCTGGCACACTGTCTGTGCTGAAATGCTTCGTCAGAAAGTGAAGCTCATCATCTGTAGGCTGAAAAGGCAACTGATGCAGCTTTTCTTGTGAGGAACAGGATGACTAGAGGGGAAAATATTAAAAACAGCATTAAAGTCATATGCAAGGGCAGTCAAGAATACAGAAAGATTAGCTGGGTGTGGTGGCGCACGCCTATGATCCCAGTGGCTTGGGAGGCACAGGCAGGAGGATTCCAAGTTTGAGGCCAGAGGCAGTCTGTATAATTTAGCGAGAACCTGTTTCAAAAAAGTAACAAGAAAAAAAAAAAAAAGGGGGGGGCTGGGGTTGCAGCTCAGTGGTCCAGCACTTGCAAAGCATTCAAGCACAAGGCCCTGGGTTCAACCCCCAGTACCACCAAAAAGAATGCAGGACTGAAATTCTTCAGGGAAATCCTGGTCAACATAAACCTAAACCCATAACAGGTCCTCCTTCCTGGCTCCCTCCCTCCCTGGACTGGGAATGATCCCGTTCACTGGGAATCCTGAAGAGCCCTCAGACATGAGGAAGTCAAGATACTGGAATCCTTCAGATGTCATTTTGGGAGCTAGGCCTAGACCTTTATAAGGTGTGAGAACTCTGTAACACTTAGGAGCTGCTTGAGGTGGTAAAAAGCAGACTTTTCTGCATGGACCCTTTGCCTTCATTCAAGCTTCTAGCTAGCTGCAATGGTAAATAAGTACTTATGCTTCCTGGCTCTGTAAATATTCCAGGTGTGCCTCATGCAAACATCATTGCCTTGTTTTCCCTTTCATAATCTTGAGAGCACCACCCTGGGGACAGCTCCACAATGTTTCCTTCTGGCTGCTATCCTGAGGAGAACTGGTTTTGCTGAGGCCAGGAAGTCTGGGGCCAGAAGCTAGAGACACCATGAGACAAGAAAATCCAGCACAGAAGAAAATAATGTTTCAATCTAGCCTCAGAGATTAGATTTCATCTGAAAACAATCACAAATTCTAAACATGGCTCAATATTTGGAAGGTTTCTGAGAAGAGCCTGCCAATCACAGTAGACCATTTGAGGGAGCAAGCCAGTGCCCACTGTGAGAACCCACAGATGCTGCTATTGTCATGGCCACCCATGCAACTACAGGATTAGAGAGCTCCCCCTTTACCCAACAAGACTGGCTAAGAGAACAGGAAAGTCTGATACTGCTAGCTCAATTTCCACATACCAAGTGATCAAGGGCTTGGGATTTAGCCACTTAAATCCATTTAGGGTTAAATATTCAGTACCATACTGGAGACACTGCTACCACAGTCACCAGGTGAGAAATGAGCACTGTTTGGGCTGCTAATACATGCTTCTCTCATGGATGTTATAATGCATGGATTTGTAAACAGTCAGCATGAGGTCTCCATAGGGTTCTGTCTTGGCCACATTTTTATAAATGATTTGGATCTAAGCTGCAAACAGAATCCTCACCTAACTGCAGCTAACATGAAGCTGGTGGGGCAATATAAATTACAATGGGCAAAACTGGTATTTTAAAGTATACTAATAGCCAGGTATGGTGGGACATGCCTAAAATCACAGTGCACAGGAGCCTGAGCCAGGAAGATTTTGAGTTTGAGGCCAGCCTGAGCTATATAGTAAGAGCCTACCAAAAACAAACTTATTTAACAAACAAAAAACAGGGAAAGTATCCCAATAAGCTGGAGTAGTGAGCTGAGTCTAAATACATACATACATACATACATACATACATACATACATATATATACATATATATACATATATACATGTATATGTATATATGTATATATATGTATGTGTGTATATGTGTATGTATATTTTATATATATAGTTGATGTATATATAAATATATTCATATATATGACTCTTACCTTGGGTTTAAAAAATTACTTGTTAGGATTATAAGAAAACGGGTATTTATTAGGGAAAGATCTTAACTTTAGCTGTCAAAGACCAATGAAATCTTTGGGTTAATTTAAGAGTAATATCTAGGTCAAGAGAGGAAATGATACTACTTTCCCCTGCTTGGAATTCATAACTATAGAAAACAGAGCAGATATGTAAAGCATAGTAGAAAAAACGGGGGGTGTCATCAAGTTTATGGCCTGCAAATCCTGAAATTCCTTCTATTTGATCCTTTACAGACAAAGTTTGTTATCCCTGTCATGCTAGCTTTATTAAGAAGTTGCTCAAAGAGGAGTGTTCATTTTAGTGCCAATTGTGCATGGTAGCAATTAGTTTATCTGTTTTAGGTTAAAACCTTCTCTGAAAGAAACAAATTTTAGAGACAGGCCCGGCCTTTTGTATACATCAAACTTGGATATCAAGTAACACTCACTCTTTCCTTCTTCTTTGAAAGAAAAAGGTTAGAAAAGGTAAGAAAAGAAAAGAGAAAGAAGAAAAAAAAAAAAAAAAAAAGAAGGAAGGAAGGAAAAAAAAAAAAGTTAGTGTAGGGTCTACAAAAGAGGGGTGATCTGCTCCTGGCTGCAGTTCTAGAAATAAGGTTGGAGAGAGGAGAGGGACCATGCTTAGGAGCCCTCATGCTTGGCTTCACTGGCAGAGTAAAAGTCTATCCTCAAAACTTTCTCTGACTTCACTAGGAAGAACTGACCCCCAGGGAGGGTACTGGTTAACTCTTCCAAAGGCACTATGGATGTGGCTATGGCTGTGAAGGCTCACCAGGCTTCTTCTCATTCAGCCCTATCCTCAAGCAACTTCACTGAATTTGGGGGAAAATTTGACAACCATTTTGCAGCATTAGATGAACAGCAATAACCTGTAGGAAGTACTTCCTCAGAGTGAAGGAGGCAGGGCTACAGATTTGGCTACTCACTGAGACAGTGGAGCTAGGAGTGTTGGTTCCATAGCCTGAAGAAGGCAAAGAGGCCAAAGACCAGCGCCGTCCATCAGTCCTATGTAGAAAGAAAATGTTAGGCAGTTCTTATAGGTCCCCACCCTGAGCCCAGGACCTGCCTGTCTGTATCCATCAGCACTTTTAGACAGTTGATTCACTGGTGGGCTTCTCCTTGTCTCAAAATAGTACCACCTGGTCTGGCACATGCTTCTCAAGTGTCTCCTCCATGGGATCTGTTGTGTGATCTCCACTGCAAAGACAGCTACCACTGACTACAGAGTCCATGGCTTTGAATAAGAATGTCTATTATATACATATGAGAGAAGGATGTGGCAATCCACTCCCAAGGCAATCCCAAAACAATCAGCTATTGAAAATTCTATGAGGGTCAGTATGAATCAGACAAGACGACGGCACCTAACAACATTATATACATAATACTGTGGTTTGGGGATAAGTATTTTAATACTTTGACTTATACATTTTCAGAGAAGCAACAACAAAGGACTCTAGATAAAAATACTACCACAAGGACAGAACTGTCACAAAAATGCAGCTGTTTCTTTTACTTTTCAGTTGTAGGAGGAATCTCACTGTATCACCCAGACTGGCATTCAACTCTTGGACTCAAATGATTCTCTTGCCTTAGTCTCACAAGTAGTTGGGATTACAGTTGTGCACCACCACACCTGGTTGGCTTTTTTTTGGTGTTTTTTTGAGTCAGTATCTCACTATGTAGCCTAGCTTGGCTTGAACTCACAATCTCAATTGATTAACTACTGCCTCAATTTCCCAAGTGCTAGGATTACAGATGTGAGATACCAGGCTTGGTCTTGTATTTCCTTTTTTTATAGACACTACATGAAGGGCTTTTTTGTCTCCCCCAGGCCCCTGGGTTGACAATCAGGAAGAAGTAGACCATCATCTGGGTTTGAACTGATCATCAACTGATGACAAATAACTACAGAATGCCAAGGATCCATAGTTGTTGTCACTGTTAGGTGCTGTCGAGTTGGGTCTGACTCATCGCAACCCTCATAGGGTTTTCAATGGCTGATTGTTTTGGGATTCTTTTCAGGAGTAGACTGCCACATCCATCTCCCATTTTTTTTCAGTTCTGGGGATCAAACTGGGGTCTTCAGAAAGTGTGGAGCAGTGCTCTACCAAATGAGCTAAACCCCAGCCTAAGGATCCATTGTTGATGTTGTTAGGTGCCATCCAGTCAGTGTCTAACTCATAGTGACCCTACATACAACAGGTGAAACAGTATTGTTAGTGTTTCTTTGCTATTCATAAGGTTTTCAGTGGCAGATTGTATTTTTGGGAGTGAGTTGCCGGATCCTTCTCCCAAGCCTATAGCACCTGGTATTCCCAGGCAGTCTCCCATCCAAGAATTAACCAGGCCCAACCCTGCTTAGCTTCCAAGATCTGACAGGATCAGACACTACCACAGTGGTACGGCTGGAAGCAAGGATCCATTAGGAACCATAAAATCAGTCACTGAGAATGTTTGCCAAAAAGTGACGGTAACACTATGATACAAGAGGGAGGTAACATACTTGTGGCTGTATGAGACTTTGGGTGAGGCTTCCTGCTATTTCTGACAGGATGCCCACCCCCCCGCCCCAAACTCTCAGGTTTCTGATTTGTAGCTTTTATAACATGTACATGTAATGCTTTGCCTAGACTGTGGGACTGTAGGGGTAGAGCATATAGTATTCCTTCTCGTGGAGCTTGGTAGTATAGCTTCCTCAGGTTGAATTTAGATGAAAATGTCTTTGCTGTTACCCATAGAATCTTAAAACAACAGCAATAGAGGCTTTTTGAAAGTTAAATTTGTACTACAATTAACAGAGAAAATGGGAAGATCCAGAGATTTGGAGGGGTTATGGCAGGGGGAATGAAGGAGGAAGAAGAAGAAAAGAAGAAATCTTAGTAGGGATTCTCCTTTTAGATTACTACTCCCCACCTTTATCAATGTTGAGCAACTTTTCTACTATGTTCTGTAAGGGAACAGCTGGGGGTTCCATGCCACATGCATATGACTCAAACTTCATGCCATCCAGACAGCCAGTACATGTAAATTACAACTCTGCTGGAACCCAGTCTCTGAGGCAAAGAAATGCCCAGGAGGGTGCTGAAACATGGTAATCTCTGTGACTCCTTTGCTGGGTGCTCTAAACAAGAAAGCCACTCAATTCTAAGAAAATAGCAAAGATTGGACAAGTATAACTCTGGGATTCATTTCCTCAGCCCTTGTCAAATGTACTTTTTCACGTGTGATTTTTTAATCCTTTAGATAAAAATGGAAACCAATTTCATGATAGTCACTTCTCTGTATATTGAAGAGGAAGGGCCCCCAGAATCGGAATGAAATGCCACCAGAGAATGTCTCCAGTTTTTTCTATCTGCCCAGATCACTGGGAGACTAAGGAAAGCCGTGAGAATGTGGGAGACTTGTCCCTAGACTCAGAAGCCTCAAACTACTCAGCAAATCCTTCCTCCAAACACATGGACTCTGAGCCTTGGTTCCAGTAGATAATGGGGGATCCTGTAAGGGCCTCTTCACTGTATATAAAAGGCCCAATGTTCACAATCACAGTCAGAAAAGAATCATCACAACCGGTTCTATCACCAAGCACAAAATCACAAGCCACATTGTCTGGCCATGCATAAGCAATACCCCAGCCCCCTGCCCCATCATGCTGGCTATTACCTGTCTGCTCTGTGGCCATGGCTGTAGTGAAAAGATACACATTATAATAAGAACCAAAGGGAACCAGAGAGAATGATCTGTTTGACCCCCAGCATTTAGTCTAGCTTGTCAGTAGCAAACCTGTTTAGGAATGTGTGGCAGTTTGAAATGAAATTGCACAATTGATGGGTCTATCCTTGGCATTTAATTAAAACTGTCTTTTGTATGCTATTCCAAATCAATACGATCCTACAGGGCTCCAGCCTGACCTCAGCAACCTAGGAACCAACAATTCCTGAGAGCCTGTTCAGAGGACTGAGGCACTCCTCCCACCTCTAAAATTAACTTGCAGTTTTCCTACATGCATCTGACTCAAATGTCATGCCTCCTGGCAAGACCTATTTGGATCTCATTGGTGATACCAGGCCTCAAAGCCTTTTGTTGTTGTTGTTGTTAGGTGCCGTAAAGTCAGTGTCTGACTCATAGTAACCCTATATACAACAGGCAAAACACTATTGTCAGTGCTTCTCTGCTATTCATAGTTTTTAATACAGATTGTTTCGAGAGTGGGCTGGCAGGTCCTTCTCCCCAGCCTACAGTACCTGGTATCCAGTCTCCCATCCAAGGACTAACCAGGCCCAACCCTCCTTAGCTTCTGAGATCTGACGGGACTGGATGCCACAGTGCTACAGTTGCAGGCCAAAGCCTTTTAGTTGGTCCTATTCCTGAAGCCTAAATGAAGCAGCTACAAGGGCATCCGTGGGGACTCTCATTCCCTCTGCCTAGAATAGTCTCCATGCCTGTGTCCTCATATCCAACATGGCAGCTGCTTCTTTTCCTTTGGAGCAGCCTTATGTGACTACCCAGTGGGGGCCCTTTAGCAAGCCCTCGCTCTCTTCCTATTTTTTCATGCAGCACCACGTTTTTTCCTTTCATGATGCTTATCACAATTTATAAGTTTTGTTATTCATTTATTGTCTGTGTCCCACCTCACTCATTTGATCAATAAGCAATGAAGGCTTATGTACCAGGAGATAGTTTTAAGATCTCTATATTAAAAGTGATTTGAGGTGAGGCAGAAAGCATGCAAATAAGAAATTATCAGGTATTAGAAAGTAATAGTTTGAGCTGGGTATGGTAGTGCATGCCTGTAACCCCTGCACTTGGGAGGCAAGAGCAGGAGGATTGTGAGTTTGAGGCAAGTCTGAGCTACACTGTGATTTCCAAGACAGCCTGGGCTACATGGCGAGACCCTGTCTCAAAAAAGAAAAAGAGAAAAGTACTAGTTTGAAAATAAAACTGATGATTTGATAATGTTTAGACTGTGTGGTTAGGGAAGGTCTTTCTAAGGATGTAACATTTAAAATGAGATATCAATGACAATTCAGCCATTGGAAACCCTATGACTAGCAGAGAAGCACTGACAATAGTGTTTCATCTGTTGTACGTGGGATTGCTGAGTCAGACAACGACTTTACGGCACCTAACAACAACAACAACATGAATGACAAGAATGAGTTAGCTAGGTAAAGATCTGAGGAAACTGTTTTCCTTACACAGGGAACAAGTACATAGATTCTACTTAGTAAGGCTGTAAGTTTCAAGAAAGTAGGGACTATGTCTCTTTTGTTACCACTACAAAACTGAGCACCTAGTATCATGCTTGACTCAAAGTCAATTCTCAGTAAATATTGAATGAATGGAAAATGACCCAATGTTACCTGTGGGGATCTAGTCACAGGCCCTGCTTTCCCAGTTTACTTAAATCTCAGGCTATATTTCATATGTAGCCCAGGCAAGAAGACTGGGATAAGTCTTTCCAGTTGGGCTGGAAAAACAAATTTATCAATCAATATATTCTTATATTGTAAATGATCCTATCTGAACCCTAGATTAACTAACTGGAAGTTATATGAGAGAGATGAGTCCATGAGCAAACCTGGACAAAATTTCTTTTGAATCAAGGCAACTGGGTTAGCAGGGACACCCAAGTCAGCCATCAAACCTCTTCCTACCTGCCCAAGGTTCTCCTACACAGACTCCTGAAGAGGTATGGAATGTATTTCTTCTAGATTGTAACTTCAATAGTGAGCAAGTACTGTTTCCAGGAATCTATTCTTTTTCTCTTCAGTCTTTAAAAAAATTAGTCTGCCAGGCGTGGTGGCGCACACCTGTAATCCCAGTGGCTCCGGAGGCAGAAGCGGGAGGATCAGAAAGTTCGAGACCAGAGGCAGTCTGGGTAACTTAGCGGGACCTTGTCTCAAGAAAGTTAAAAAAAATGGGCTGGGGGCACATTTCAGTGGTCCAGCACTTGCAAAGCATGCAGGCACGAGGCCCTGGGTTCAACCCCCAGTACCACAAAAAAAAAAAAAAAAAAAAAAAAAAAAAAAAAAAAAAAAAAAAAAAAAAAAAAAAA
>VMDO01005087.1:0-35846 GCA_007922755.1 Pedetes capensis
AAAAAAAAGAAGAATATTTTTAAAACAAATATCCAGACATGTTCTTAACAGCAAAACACCTACCAGGAATAAGATAAAGATTTCCTTTGTTTTCCACTATTATATAATGATGTCTTTAAAATTCTAAATTACCCATTAATATTTGAAAAAGAAAAGAAGTATAGTTCTTGGAAGTAAAGAGAAAACATAATGACAATGTGCAAATAATATCATCATGCCTAACATGCAAATAATATCATCAACCCTAACATGCCAGTATACTTACTTAAAATATATCAAGGTACAGATTTGAAACAGAAACATAAATTGAAATATTTATTTCTTGCATATCAGTGAGAATATATTTAGAAGAGAAAAACAAGATAGTCCCATTTGCAATTTTACCAAGACACACAAAACCCCAAGGAATAAGCTTATGCACATGACCTATCTGAAGAAAAATCACAAAACCCAATCGTGGTTTATAGAAAGTGAAGGATATCTAATATTACTTATTTCAATGGGAAAATAAGTACTATAAATATGTCAAATGAATTTATAGATTGAATGCAATCCAACCAAATATCAACAGGATTTTTTTTAAAAATTGACAATAGAGTGATAAAATTTATCAGGAAAAGGAAGCAAAAAGTATTCCTTAAATGTTAGAAGACCACAAAAAGGATGAATCACAATTGGCTCTTCCATATGTGAATTTTAAAGCTATCATAAATGAAGTAGTATGACTAAATTTTTAGGAAAAAAATCAAACTAGATCTTTCACAGAGCTATAATATTAAGGTAAGTTTCAAGTGGCTAAACAAGATTAAACAAAATAAAACCTGAAAGTAAAGACCAACAAATATCTTTGTGGTCCCTTTGTGGATAAGGACATCCCAAATCTAAAGGCAGCTAAGGAAAACACACAAAGGAAAATTTAGAAGATTTAATTTAATGGAAAATCTTAAGCTTCAGTCAGTCAAAAAATTTAATTATCAATTAAATTCAGATCAAAAAAGAATAAGAAGAAATGTTACTACAAATAAAACCAACAAGGTATTTATGTTTGTATATAAAAAACTTAGAACCCATGTACCTCATTAGGAAATGTATGGCATCTAAGCATAAAAATATCATGTTAAGCAAAATAAACCAGACTTAGACAAATATCAAAAGCTTTCTCTTACATGTGGACTCTGGATTTAAATTTATAATACATGAAAGTAGAAGGAGGACTCTTGGGGGAGGAATAAATCTAAGGGAAAGGGGTAGGCAGGAATAAAAGAGGGTAATGGGAGGGAAGAAACACATATCACACATTTTCTCTCATGCAGAATTTAAATAAAAAGTATATTCATGACATGAAAAAGGTATAAGATGTGGAAAAAGACATACATAAGCTTATTACATCATCACTTATGACATGAAAATGCTCAAAATAGACTTTATGTCCAGCTGGAGGGAATAACTTAACAATTATACATCCATATGTATTAGTTTCCCCACTTGTCTGTCAGCTTGTCATGCTGTAGGGGCTTGCATGTTGCTGTGATGCTGAAACCTATGCCACCAGTATCTCAGACACCAGCAGAGCCACCCACAGTAGACAGGTTTCAGCTGAGTTTCCAGGCTGACAGAATAGGGAGAAGGACCAGAAAGAATTTAGTCATACTACTTTATTTATGATAGCTTTAAAATTCACATATGGAAGAGCCGATTGTGATTCATCCTTTTTGTGGTCTTCTAACATTTAAGGAATACTTTTTGCTTCCTTTTCCTGATAAATTTTATCACTCTATTGTCAATTTTTTAAAAAAATCCTGTTGATATTTGGTTGGATTGCATTCAATCTATAACCATTCCTGAAAGAATTAGCTATTGAAAACCCTATGAATAGCAGAGAAGGACTGTCAAATATAGTGCTGGAAAATGAGCCCCACCTCCCCAGGCTGGAAGGCATTCAAGAAACGATTGGGGAAGAGTTGCCGCCTCAAAGTGGAGTCAACCTTAATGATGGGAATGGAGTAAAAACCCCAAAGACCTCCAGTTGCTGATGTGGCAAGACTAAAAATAAGAAGAAACATGGTGGCTACAACAATGGGCTCAAACATAAAAAGATCATATGAATGGCACAGTGTTGGGTAATGTTTTCATTATGCTATACATATGGTCACTATGAGTTGGACACTACTCAATGGCACCTAATAACAACGTGCATTAGTTAGTTTTTCGTTGTTCTAACCAATATACCTTATATTTAAAAAAACCTTTAACTCAGTGTCCTTGCTTTTTCAGTAGCTTGCTCATTATAAGGAAATGCTCATGACACCATAATTTCCATTACACTAAACATAAAAGCCTCCATGTGTTTGTCAATTTGCAGTACAGTGGGGACCTGCATGTTGCTGTGATGCTGAAAGCTATGCTACCAGTATTACAGGCACCAGCAGGGTTACCTATGGTAGAAAGGTAGGGAGCAGGACCTGGCATCCCATTTCCAAAACAATTAGCCACTAAAAACCCTATGAATAGCAGAGAAACACTATCAGATATAGTACCTGAAAATGGGCCCCTTATGCACTCAAAATATGACTAGGGAAGAGTTGCCTCCTCAAAGTAGAGCTAACCTTAGTGAGGGGAATGGAGTAAAGTCCCAGGGACCTCCATTTGCTAATATGGATGAACAATGAGGATGAACAATTGCAAACATCCATTAATAATTGGAAAGTGGAATGTACATGGTATGAATCTAGGAAATTAGAAACTGTCAAAAGGGAAACAGAGCACATAAACGTTGACATCCTAGGCATCATTGAGCTAAAATGGACTGGCATGGGCCATTTTGAATCAGACAATCAAATGGTCTAATATGCCAGGAATGAGAGATTAAAGAGAAATGGGATTGCATTCATCATCAAAAAGACATCTCAAGATCTTTTCTGAAGTACAATGCTGTCAGCAATGGAATAATGTCCATATGCCTGCAAGGAAGGCCAGTTAATGTGACTATTATTCAAATTTATGCACCCACTACTAAGGCCACAGATGAAGATAGGGAAGGTTTTTACCAGCTTCCACAATCTGAAATAGACCAAACATGCAATCAAGATGTAGTGATAATTTCTGGTGACTGGAATGCAAAAGTTGGAGAAAAAAAAGTCTTAGTAGTCAGAAAATATGGCCTTGGTGACAGAATCAATGATAGAGATCACATGATAGAATTTTGTCAGACAAATGACCTTTTCATTGCAAGTACCCTTTTCCACCAACTTAAATGTTGACTATACACATGGAATTCACCAGATGGACCATACAGAAACCAAATTGACTACATTAGTGGAAAAAGACAATGGAAAAGCTCAACATCAAAAGTCAGAACAAGACCAAGTGCTGATTGTGGATCAGACCATCTATTGCTCATATGCAGGATCAAACTGAAACTGAAGAAAATTAGAACAAGTGTACCAGAGCCAAGGTGTGACCTTGAGGATATACCACTTGAATTCAGAGATAACCTAAAGAACAAGTTTAATATATTAGGCCCTAATGATAGAAGAGTAGATGAGTTGTGGCATGACATCAAAGATATTCATGAGGAAAACCAAAGGATACTAAAAAGACAGGGAAAAAGGAAAAGACCAAATTACATGTCAAAAGAGACCCTGAAACTTGCCCTTGACTGTTGAGCAACAAAACTAAAGGAAGACATGACAAAGTTAAGGAACTAAACAGAATATTTCAAAGGGCAGCTCAAGAAGACAAAATCAAATATTCTAATGATGTGCAAAGAGCTGGAGATAGAAAACCTAAAGAAAAAGAACATGCTCTGTTTTTCTCAGGTTGAAGAAATTGAAGACTAAATTCAAGCCCCAAGTAACAATAGTGAAGGATTCTACAGGGAAAATATTAAATGATGCAGGAAATGTCAAAAGAAGGTGGAAGGAATACATAGAGTCATTATACCAGAAAGAACTGGTAGATGATCAACCATTTCAAGAGGATGCATATGATCAGAAACCAAAGATACTGAAGGACAAAGTGGAAGCTGCCCTGAAGGAATTGGAGGAGCACACAGCTCCAGGAATTGATGGAATATCAATAGAGATGTTTCAACAAACAGATGCATCACTGGAGGTGCTCACTTCTTTACGCCAAGAGATTTGGAAAATAGCTACCTGGCCATATGACTGGAAGAGATCCATATTGTGCCTATTCCCAAGAAAGGGGATCCAACAGAATGTGGAAATCATCAAGCAATATCATTAATGTCACACACCAGCAAAATTTTGCTAAAGATCATTCCAAAGCAACTGCAGTAGAATATACACAGGGAACTGCTGGAAAATTAAGCTAGATTCAGAAGAGGATGTGGAACCAGGGACATGATTGCTGATGATAGATGGATATTAGCCAAAAGCAGAGAATACCAAAAAGATGTCTGTCTATGTTTTTTGACTATATAAAGGCACATGACTGTGTGGATCATAACAAATTATGGATAACATTGTGAAGAACAGGAATACCAGAGCTCTTAATTTTCCTCATGAGGAATCTGAACATGGACGGGGAGGCAGTCATTCAAGCAGAACAGGGAAATGCTGCCTTTTTAAAGTCAAGAAAGGTGTGCATCAGGGCTGTATCTTTTCACTGTTACCTCTTCAATCTCTATGCTGAGCCAATTCCTAGAAGCTGGAATTTATGAAGACAACTGTGGTATCATGATTGAAGGAAGAGTCATTAACAAGTCATTATACAAATGACACAACTCTGCTTGCTGAAAGTGAAAAGGATTTGAAACATTTATTGGTGAAGATTAAAGAACACAGCCTTCAGTATGGATTGTGCCTCAACAAAAATCCTTATAACTGGATCAGTATACAACTTCATGATAAATGGAAAAAAGGTTGAGGTTGTCCAAGACTTTGCTTTACTTGGCTCTACAATCATCACCTGTGAAAGCAGCAGTCAAGAAATCAAAAGATACATTGCATTGGGAATAGCTGTTGTAATAGATCTCTTTAAAGTGTTGAAAAGATGTGAAGATAAAGATGTGCTTGACTCATGCCATGGTATTTTCAGTTGTGTCATGTAGTTATGAATGCTGGACATTAAATAAAGAAGATAGGAGAAGAACGGATGCTTTTGAATTATGGCGTTGGAGATGAATGTTGAATATACCATGGACTGCTAAAAGAACCAACAGATCTGTCCTAGAGGAACTGCAGCCAGGGTGCTCCTTGAGAACAAGGATGACCAGACAGCCTCTTACATATTTTGGACATATTGTCAGGAAGGACCAATCCATGGAGAAAGACATCATGTTTGGGAGAGTAGCAGGCCAATGAAAAAAAGACCTTCAACTAGATGGATTGACACAGTGTCTGCAACAATGTTCTTAAACATAAAAATGATCATGTGCTTGGCACAGAATTGGAGAATGTTTCATTCTGTCATACATAGGGTTGGTATGAGTCAGACCCAACTCAAATGGCACCTAACAATAACAACAAACATAAAAGCAACAAGCTAGAAGGAGATAAGGTTGAGATATAGTGTGATAACATGCACATGTGTGCTCTGACTTAAATTCACAGAAGTAATAATCACTGAATTCCTTACTATCCTATAAATAGGTTGGTGCATGCTAGTGGGCTAAGGGAGAAAGGATTTATTTTGGCTCAGAGTTTCATAGGATTCCGTCCATGGTTTCTTGGCCCCAACCCCTTGGGCAGAACATCATGGCAGTGGGAACATGTGGTGGAGGAGCTTCTTCACCTCACAGAGACCTGGAAGCAGAGAAAAAGAGTGTTTTGGGAAGGGGGCAGCAAGATACAGCCCCAAGGACAAATCTCTAGTGACCAATTTCCTCCAGCTAGACCCTACCTCCTAAACTTTCCACAACCTCCCATAATAACACCAGTAGCTAGAGACCAAGCATGGAATGGAAGAAAATACTGGTACATGTAAGTCTTGTATCAGAGAAAGGTCTAATATTCAGAATGTATAAATAATTCTCACAACTCAAGAATAAGACAAATAACCCAGTCAAAATATGAACAAAAATTTGAATTGATATTTTTCCAAAGAAAATGCATAAATGACTGAAAAGCACATGAAAAGATGTTCAGTAGGAATTATGGAAAGCCAAATAAGAGCAAAATGAGATATTACTTCCCACCCACTCCAATGGCTACAACATCAACCAGAAAAATAACAAGTGTTGGTAAAGATGTAAAACTAGAACCCTCATATATTACTACTAGAATATAAAATTATATGGTGCCCTGGGAATAAAAAATTGCTAATTCTTCCAAAGTTAATGATTTATCATATTAGTTACCCAACATTTTCACTCCTAGGTATGTACCCAAGAGAATCGAAAACACTATTTTCACAAAATTTGTACATGAATATTTATATTCATGAATATTTATTCACAATAGCCCCAAAGTGGAAACATCCCCAAATGTCCACCACCTGCTGAGTGGATAAGTAAAATGTGATATGGACATATAATGGAGCATTATTACATAACAAAAGAGAATGAAGTACTGACACATGCTACCATATGGATGATCCTTGAAAACATTTGCTAAAGGAAAGAGACTACTCATAAAAGGCATCATATTATATAATTCCATTTATGTGAAATGCCCAGGATAGGCAAATCTGTAGAGATGAAAGCAATTGCCAAGGGTACAGGGGAGGATAGACTGAAAAGTTCAGAGTTTCTTCTGGGAGTGGTGGAAATATTTTAGAGTTAATTAATGGTGATGGTATACAACACTGTGAATATCCTAAAAACCATTGGACTATACCCTTAAAATAGTCAAATGCTAATTTTTAAGTCATGTGAGTTTTATTTATTTATTTATTCATTCATTCATTCATTCACTTAGTGGTGTTGGGGATCTAACCCAGGTCCTCAGTCCCTGAATTTTATTTTGATCAATTTTTAATTATTAAAAATGAAATTGAAAATGAAATTCACATCAAATGTGTGCATGCTCCTGGAGAACCTGGACTCAGATCTTATATGTGAATAAATTCTGTAAAATTTGTAGCTCCAGAATCTAGGTTCTATCTCTGGCCATATGACATTGAGCAGGATGATTTATCACTTTCAGCCCATTTTCTTACCTCTGAAATGAGATGAATTCCTGCCTCACCTGCCTCTCTGATGTTATAGGGTTCAAACTGGATAACACTGGCAACAAGGCATAGTTATGGAGGATTATTATTGTCTTATCTTCTCACTGCTGACTAGATTGCCAACTCTCTGAGTGGTCAAAAGAATGCCTGAGAAGAACATCATCTCAAAAGAGATGATGCTTAATTTATCCTAAAAGTTGGGTTTTCCAGGAGGAGATCCAGGAAAACCTTTTTTAGACAAAAAGAAACGTATAGTTAGGAAAAACACAATCTCAGAAATTGCTACATATTTCATGTGTTTGGAAATTACTAGAATACAAATCATTGGATTGAATCATGGAGAGAAATTTGGGATCAGGTCATGTTTAGTCTTTTGTATATGGATCTAAGACTATGTCTTTGGAGAAATTGAGCCAATGGACTGTGTAGGAAACATGTGTCTAGGTCCTACATGCATCTTAGGAAGGGATCTGGTGACAATGAGGAGGATGACCCCACATAGGGAAATCTTGTCAGTAGATAAACCTGACAACATTGGTGGTTGAAACATTGCAGTTGTATAGTTTTAAGAATATAACCTGAAGCAGGATAGAAGGAAGGATAAAAAAGAGCACCTGAAAGTAAATGCATTTTGAGATAGTAGCCAAAGTATGCATAGTGAACGCGTAGTGAAACGGAGAAATGATAAATGGCAACTAAGAGGCTTCTGGTTTTGAAAACTGGGCATGCTACCATACTCCTAGTCAAAATTTGGCTTTCTAGAGAAGGAATTGGCATACTGGAGAAGACAGGTTTGGTTTGGAATACACTAAAAATTAAGTTTTGTACTAATCATGATCAATGGATTCCAAGAAACAAATTCACTCAAATATGTGCAAGTAAATGAGAATTTACATTCAAATATAGATTTGTGAGATCAGAGAACATTTTTCTTATTCAACAAAATGTCTCTTATACTTAGCGAAGTTTCTGATATAAAATAGGTTGTGAACTTATATTTGAGAAGTGAATGATTACTCTTATAATAAATAAAAGCAATAGAGCAAAGCTTTGCTGGCATTGGAAAATTCTCAGACACCCATTCCATCTCTCTTTCCTCTTCTTCTCCTATTCCTCTCCCTCCTCCTTCTCTCTGAGATCATAGTGTCATTTACTTTGCTTATCTTTTCATGTCTGCCCCTCTGTCCAGATTCCCTCTCTATATTGTTTATTTCTGTTTAGTTATCATCAGGACAAGATCCCAACCCAACCCCTATGTCACTTTGCAGTTCTAGCATTGATTGACAGATTGATTCCTAGGCAAGGGAATCTGCTTGGCCCAGTTTGCGTTGGATAGCCAGTATGGCAAAATCACCTATGGCCTCAGGGATGAAGACACATAGGGATCTACATGGCTTCTCCATATGGGCAAGCAGAAGACAAAAGAAAGAAATGTTGACAGGCAAAAAATGACTAGCATCTCTGGTATAAGGAAACAGCCAAACATCCAGGTATAGCTGAGAATATAGAACCTATATATTTGACAGAGTGGCTGTAGTTCTTGGAGTCATTAGCAAATAGAGGTGGTTAAAGACATTGGTTTAGATAAGACAACCCAAGGAGAGAATACAGAGCAATGTGAGTATGTGGAAGTTATGGAAACCAGACTACAAGAAACAGGGAGGGAAAATCCCATGAATTAGGAAAGTAATTGTCAAAGAGTTATGAAGAATATCAGGAGAGATGTATCATACACTTTAAGGAAAGAGAGAATATTAAGAAACAGAGGACAGATTTATCTTAATTTTTAAAAGGATTTGTTGGCAGTTTCACAAGCCTGCAACCTGAAGGAAAAGTTAGATATAATGATTCTAGATGGGGCTGGGGTTTAGCTCAGTTGGTAGAGTCCTTCTCTCTGTACCCTGAGGCTGGGTTTGATCCCCAGCACCACAAAATGGGAGAAGGACTTAGCAATCCATTCTTGAAACAATCTCAAAACAATTAGCCATTGAAAACCATGTGAATAGAAGAGAAGCACTGATATAGCCCTGAGCATGGCACAGTGTCAGGAAGTGTTTTGTTCTGTTGTACATAGGGTCACTAGGAGTTGGGCCTGACTCAATGGTGCCTAACAACAGATGTCAGCCAAGCATTTGACTATGTTTTTCATGACATTATTTGGGTACAAGAAAGAGAAATAATGGTTGAATGGAGTTCAGATGGAAGGTTAATCAATTAGGCAAATAAAGAATCCCAAAGGGATGTAGATTAATGGAATGGCATCAACCATCAGAGGATCTAATGTAAGTTAAAAGGTTGTAGTGTTGCTTTGTCTTTGTGAACACTTTATGAGACTGTACAAAAAGATGATTTATTTATCTGATTTGTGAGCAGCACACAGTTGAGAGAAATAGCAAGAAATTTGTGTGACAGAGTGAGTGTCCCATATGCATTCAGAGAAAAAGAGAGGATGGTTTATTGTTAGGTAGGTGGGGGGAGAGCACATGTTGTAGCGTAGTGAGTAGAGGACCCAGGTTCTAATCCTGGCTATAACAGGATAACATAGCAACTCACTGAAACCAATGGTTTCCAACATAAACCTGAGTTAAATCCCTGCCAAAGGAATGAAAATGGGAATTCATACTTGTAGCCATTTTGCTAGGATGTTAAACTGTTACTAACCACCATTCATAGGGTAACATATGGGAATAATGACTTAAACCTCTAATTGGCTCAATATATTAGTTAGTTTTCCTGTGGCTGTGACAAAATACCTGGTAGAAACAACTTAAAGGAGGAAATATTTATTTTGGTTCATGGTTTCAGATGGTACAGCCCTTGGTTGCTTTGCCTTATAAGCTTGGCCGGAACATCATGGTGGCAGGAGCACATGGTGGAGAACAGTTATGTCATGGGAAACAGAGAGCAGAGAGAAATGGGATATGGGAAGAGACCAGGAAGAGATATAGCCCCCAGAACACACCCTAAGTGACCTACTTCCTCTAGCTAGTACCTACCTCCATTTTTCCACCTCCCAATAATACCATAATATTATGAATCCATCAAGGAATGAATCTGTTCATTTGGTCAGAGCTCTGATGATCTAATTATCTTTATAAAAGCTCTCACAGACATACTCAGAGAGAGGTGTGCCTCACCAATCTCCTAGATGACCCTAAATCTTCTTAAATTGACAATGAGGATTAACCATCATAGTATCTTAGTCCATTTTCTGTTGTATAACAAAATACCTGAGGCTGGTTACTTTATAAAAAAAAAAAGTAGCCCTGTGGCATCCAATCCTATCAGATCTCAGAAGCTAAGCAGGGTCAGGCCTGGTTAGTACTTGGATGAGAGGCCGCCTGGGAACACCGGGTGCTGTAGGCTTGGGAGAAGGACCCGGCAACCCACTCCCAACAGTCAATCCGCCATTGAAAACCCTATGAACAGCAGAGAAGCACTGACAATAGTGTCTCACCTGTTGTATGTTGGGTTGCTATGAGTCAGATACTAACTTGACAGTACCTAGCAACAACAACAAAGCTGGGCACCATGGCACACACCTGTAATCCCAGCAACTCAAGAGGCAGAGGTAGGAGGATTATGAGTTCAAGGCCAGAGGCAGCCTGTATAACTTAATGAAAACCTGACTCAAAAAAAAAAAAAAAAAGTAAAAATGGGCTTGGGATGCAGCCCAGTGGTAAAACACTTGCAAAGTATGTGTGAGGCCCTGAGTTCAACCCCCAAGTACTGAAAAAAAAAATATTTAGTTCATAGTTTTGGAGGCTGAAAGTCCAAGATCAGGTAGCTCTACCTCTTTAGCATCTGGTAAGGGCCTCTTGACAGACGGCATAACAATGGAGGGAGGGTGTGTGTGGAAAAGATAAAATGGTGAGATGGAATGCCAGAGGGATTCAGGAGCCAGTCTCTCTCTTTATACAGCAACTCACTCTTACAGGAACTACCTGGTATCTCACTACATTAATTCTTTCTGGGGGCCCCACAATGACCCAGTTATCTCCCAGGAGCCCCTACTTCTTTCTGGCTCCACTACCTCCTAACATTATTTTATTGAGAATTGAGCTTCTGGAGCATGAACCTTTGAGGGACATACACAAACCATATTTAAGACCTAGCACTCAGCTTCTGGACCTGTAAAACTCAGTGAAATGGTTCCTAAAGTCCTTTCCAGCTTTGACATTTATATATGTGTGCTTGAGTAGGGAGAATGTGTGTCTCAAAAGAAGAACATTTGCCTAAGAGCTAACTGCTGCTTTTTGTTCACTCTAATCTTGTAAACATCTCCATCATTCACAATAAATCATGAGTATTTGCCACCATAACTGCCTCTGGTACAGAATTCCCACCGGTCTGCAGTCTGGCACATGGTAAGTAATCCACAAATTCTTGTCAACTGGGTGCCTGGCTGAATGAATGAATGAGTGGGTTTAAGGCCAAGGTTTGACAACTAGATGGAAATAATGGTAGCATTCAACACTGGATCATGACTCCAGGACCAACTTTGCCCTGTACTGTGCTACTCTCTACTTACACAATTCAAATTGAATGAGTTTATTGTCTACCTGTGATAGATAAGAGTAAACTCCCACAAGTTTCATGTGTTTTTCCAACCCTTTTTCTTTTCTGCACCCTTCCTTTGATGAACTACAAACTTACCAGAATTGTTTATTGGACTGGGTTTAATAAAAAATTTGCTTTTTATATTTATAAACATGAAAAAGTGTTGAACATAACAGATTCTTGACTGATAATTAATATAGGAGTCATTTCTTATATAATATTGCATTCATGCACTACAATAAAAATAGAAGAGTAGACAAGAGTTCATTGTCCTCACATGGAGAGACACGTCAGAAGATTAGAAAACAGTTCTAGCAAGGCAAGGTTCTCCCAGGCTGACACCCTAATGATGCCTCAGCTCTGTGAGCCTCAGTTTCCTCATCAATTATTACAAGGGCGACTTAATGTGGACTCTTCCAAATTCTGTCAGGCCAGCCCCATGAACACTGGCTCTGTTGGTAATAAATTTCACTTAGTCTCACTCCTACTTGTTAAGGGAGAAAAGTGGGTGATAATTAGATTCTTCTCAGCCCTTGAATTAAATATTTGAATAATAACAGCATGATACATGTAACAAGCCATTTAATTGAACATTTTATGTCCAGAATACAATTTAATCCTCACACCACAATAATACAAAATATTTTTTCCCCTGACAAGGAGATTGAGCCAGAGAAGCTACATAAATCTCAAAATGGCATCTGGTTAAGAAGGGCAAGGACTGAGGAAGCATTATAGTGTGCTGAAGGATACTGGCTCTGATAGTCTTACTAACCTGGGTTCAAATCCTGACCCTACCATTTAGTACCTTTGTGTTTGAGGCCAAATTACTCATCTCCTCTATCCCTCCATCTTAGTTGTCTTTTTAATGGTGATGATGCCAATTGTACTTCCCTCTGAGGGTTGCTGTAAGAATGACATGAAATAATTTGTTTAGTGTTCAATACATGTTATCTGTGCTGGAAATGACAATGATTTATACTCCCTCCCAATGTGTTTCCTTTTAGTAGCACTCAGTACCATAGGCAAATTGGCATTTCAAAGCCTATGCCCTGTGCACCAATGTTGTTTGACAAATATTCACTTTCCTTGCTGATTAGAAAGATGAATGCAACATGCCTGGCATTTTATATTGACTCAGATACAAAGTCTTCTAAAAAGAAAATGTCTTTTTGTGATATGTTTCAATACAACATATCATATATAAAAACATATTTCCTACCACTCACACAGGAAGGCACTTGACCGTTCAAAAGGAGTTTTTCAACATGCTAACGCAGATAATGTATCCTTCCTTCATTCAAAAAGGCCAGAGGAATTTGTCAGCTCTCCTTTTCATTGATTAGAAAATACTCAAATCCTTCTGACCTTTCCCCTACTTTCACCCAGCAGAACTGGCAATGCCGTCAGAATTTATTGGATAATTCTCCCACCAAGTGTCTAATTGTGAGAAACATATTGGTGTCTTTGGGATCTGCTGTGCTCATTAGGTACAGAGAGGCCCTGAGAAGATAGCAAATGTATTCAGATTTTTGTTTGTCTGGAGTTTGATGTAATATTGTTTTATTTTTGGCCCCCAATTGCTCAGCAAAATGAAAAAAACCCTTGGTTAAGCTGCTGATTTCCTCTAAATCGCTGAGCACAGGGATTGTAGCTTGAGGAAGTCATTTAGTGCTGGATGTTTATATTCAAACCTTGCCAGTGGCTCTTGCTGGAATTTTGCATGAGGAATATGATGATGTTCAGTTCTTATGGAGTTGAAATAGCTATGAATTTCCAGTACTACCGTGTAAGGAATTTTTTCAACTTACTTCATTTTTAGTGCTTTGAAATACAAATGTCCACTTAGGTTTTCAGGGAAGAGGATGGCACAAAGGGAAAGCATGTAAACTTTGACCTAATAAAACCAGCTGCAACTTCCCCAGATATTTCTAAGTTCTAAAGTGGTATGTTGATCATGACTCTTAAATATGGCATACTCAGGACATTCCCAAGGAGTATGATGGAGGTCCATTTAGATAAAAAATATTCCTGGTTGTAGCATCAATACTAAAAGGACACAAGGGAGTAGGAGATGAGAATGCCACTCTTATAGTGACTGTAACTCGTTCTCTCTTTACTTTTCTCATTGTGTTTTTCTCTTCTCTCTCTTCTTCCAGCCCTAAAGGGGAAGAAATGAATGGAGGGAAAATGTGCTTATCCAAAACGAGAAAGACATGTTGCATTAGAAAAACAGCTCTCTATCTATCCATTTATCCATCCACCAATTCAGTAAAAATATTTGTTGAACACCTGTAAAATGCTAGACAATGTGCTGGAGATATATAAACAAAATTGAGTTGTTCATAAATTCAGTCATTCATGTAATAAGCATTACCAATTAGCCAATATTTGATTCAGAAAAAAATGTAAACATATGGCATGAATGTACAAAAGTTCAAAATGCTGAGAGCAAAAAATTGACGATATAACTAAGACCTATCCTGTAGCATGCATACCAGAGGCTGAGTCTCAGAGGTGCCCAGGCCACCACAGGGCATGTGACCAGGCTGTCTTTGGCATTCTGCTTCCTCCTCTCAGCAGTCCAGGTGTACAGGAGACCACATGGGAAGGCAGTGAAGTTATGGTTTCTGGAACTACACAGCCTTGAGTTCACATTCCCAAAGGAACAAGCTTCTAGTTTTCTTTCTATGCCCATTTCCCACTTTTTCCACAATAACATAAACTCTAAGGTTAGCTGAGCACACAGCTATGCAGGTTAGACTCCTTCCCAGTCACCTTTGTAGCTGTACTTTGCCTTAAAATCAAGTTCTGGTCAATGGTTGCAAGTAGAAGTGGTGTTTGTAACTTCTAAGCAGTGTCCGTAAGAGAAGTAGGATTCCCTTTTCTCTCTCTTTTGTCCTTCTCCTGGCAAGAAGTTGGCCATGAAGGCTGATTCTATTGCAACCACATTGGCCCATCAGATGGAAGCTTTATGTAGAGTACAGCAGAGCAATGTGACCTTCAGAGTCTAAGGACTGTGAAGCCACCATAACAGTGCTGTGTGGCCTTTGAGAGGGAAATACAACTTGCATTTTGTTTTACTCACTCTTAAGTTTTTGTCCCTTGCAGTAGAATCTAATCCTAACTTATACCAATAAGACCTTAAGCAAACACAATTTTAAAGCCCCCAAGACTGTTTCCTCATCTATAAAATAAAAATAACAATACCTATTAGTATATCCATTAGGAAGAGTGAATTAAAAGGATAAATAAATTTATTTCACTTAGAACAATGCCAGGTATCCAGTAGGATTATTGTAAACAGTAGCTACTTTTATAATGATGTTCTATCTGCCCAAAGTTCCTGCTCCACAAGTCTCTAAAACTTTAAAAGGATCAAAATTGTTTTTGATAGTTGTTTCAACCAGGGAATTATTGTAATCTGCTAGTAAAATAGCACACTTTGGGATATGTGGTGTTCTCAGACCCAGGCTTCCCAGGGGACATATGCTTCCATCTTGGAAAATGGCCCCTTTTTCAGATTTGGTGCTACCTTGGGAGAGAAATACATGGAATAATGGGGAAGGAAGAGGCTCCTTGCTAGAAATCAAGGGCAGACTGATGCTTGGGTAGAAAGCTAATATGGCAGGAAAGATCCTCTCATGTCTTTCAAGTTGTTCCATCCTAAGGTGACACTCTCTGCTTGACTTGTCTCTCTCCTGCCACTCAAATGTATGCGTTTGTAAGCATTTGTAAGACTATATGTTAGCCTGACATGTAGGTCCATGAAGTTAAATCACCATTCATGGAGATATTCTTATATACTGGGTTGAAATGAAAACAACAAGAAGGGTAAGGGGATAATTAATGGGGGATTTCTCTTTGGTGGGACGTGTTTGGGGAAATCAGAGGGATGATTTTTATCTAGCTGAGTCAAAATGTTTTCTTCCCCTGTTTCTCCTCCTCCTCATTTTGCCTGGTCATTTGCTCTCATACTCTAAAGGGATTTGGGCAGACTCTGGACCCAGCAAGGCCAACTGTCAGCCCCTGGGGAAACACCTGGGCAGGCACAATTTTAGCTGCATGACCTTGGGTCACAAGTCACTTATACTCTTCAAACTTCAGTTTCTTCACCTCTAAGTACAAAAATAAACCACAGATTTCTCTGTACATGAAAATGAAGTGAAATGAGCTTTATAGCAAATTGGATGTTAACCACTTGGTAATTGCTTAGCTAGATTTTCCTCAGTCCATATATCACTCTTAACAAGGAAAGTTAAGGATATGTTTTTGAGATGTGTAGAGAGTGGGCATTCAACATTTGTTGGTTAAATCAGGTAGTAAGTCAGCAAATATTTATAGAACACTTACATTATACCAAGCATCATTCCAGGCATTGGGGATGCTGTGAATAATGAGAGAGACAAGCACTCTAACTCTAAGAGTTTATCTTCTTGTGGGAGAGAAGTACATAATAACACAACAACACTGAAATCTGATAATTTTATAAACTGATAAATGCCATGGAAATATAACAAAATAGGATGAGTTGATGGAGACTACCTTAAGATGAAGGAGGGGATGGGAATTATTTCAGATGTAGTGGTCAGAGAAAATACCTATGAAAGCAGTTTGCTTAGTTGAAATCTGTATTATGAGAAAGAGGCAACTCTGTTAAGATTGTAAGGAAGAACATTATAAGCAGAAGCAGCAGCAAATGTGAAGACTCTGAAGAGTAAGTTAGGTACATGTGAAAGGCAAAAAGAAGGTCCACACTGGTAGAGAGTAACAAACGAAGGGAATGAGGGAAGGACTTTGAGTGTAAAGGAGGCAGATTATGTATCATCTGGTGAGCCAAGGAAGAGTCTAGATCTCATTCTTACTGCAATGGGAAGCTTTTGTTGTTGTTATTGTTAGGTGCCATCAAGTTGGTATCCAACTCATACAACAGGCAAAACACTATTGTCAGTGCTTCTCTGCTGTTCATAGGGTTTTCAGTGGCTGATTGCTTTTTGGGAGTGAGTTGCCGGGTCTGTCTCCCAAGCCTATAGCACCTGGTATTCCCAGGCCCGACCCTGCTTAGCTTCTGAGTTATGACGGGATTGGATGCCACAGGGCTTTGGCTGCAGGCTGGGAAGCTTTAGGAGGGTTTTAACTAGGGAAGAGATAAGATCTTAGTGCTTCCTTCAGAAGCTGGTGTGAAAGAGGATAAAACAGAATAAAATTGGGAGGCAGGGATCACTGTAGTAGTCCAGGTGAGAGTTAATTGCAGCTTATATGAGAGCTACAGTAATGGAGATGGGCCAACCAGGTCAAACTCAGGATACATTTTATGAAGGAGAGAACAAGGACTTGCTGATGGACTTGTTCCATTGTATGACAGAAGGATAGAAATCAAGAGCATTTTTCTTGAGTAATGGGTGATATTGGAGAGGAGATGACAGAGGAAGAGGGTAGAGTTGGGAGAAATCAATAGTTCTTTTCTAGATATGAAAAGTTTGAGATTCTCGTCAGATATCCAAGTGGAAATAAATGTTGAGTAAGCAACTCAATGTTGGATGTATGATTCTGTAACTAAAAAGAAAGGCACGGAAGGAGCCACTGATTTCAGGCTTGTCGGTATATAGATATTGTTAAAAGTTATGGGATAGAATGAGATCATCTACCAAAGTAGATATTGAGATAGACAGTCCAACCACAGTACCTCCAGGATTTATAACATTTAGAAGTCAGTGGAGGAGGAGTCATCAATGAAAAAAATCAAACTAATATGCTGACACAGAAAGCTAGAGACCCAGTGTTTCAAAGAAATAATTAATTGTTCCAAATGCCAATGAGAAATCAGGTAGCTTAAGGGGAGGAAATCTGCCCATTGGCATTGGCTTCACTGACAACTTGAGTGTGCTAAGCAGCTTCTAAGGTAGACCTCAACGGTTCTTGCCTCTTGTTATTCAGGACTGTGTGATCTCTTCCCCTTGACTGAGAGCTGGATCTACTAGCTTGTTTCTAATAGAATACAGCAGAAGTGATGCAATTTTACTTCTAAGACAAGGTTAAAAAATATTGGTTTTATCTTGCTAACTCTTTCCCCAGTATTTGGCTTGAGTGTTGGCATAGAGTAAGCAGATGGATATAAATTACATTGGAATTTTTTCCAGGAAATTATGATAGAGAAAGAGAGAGATGTGAAACTTAAGGCAATTATATTTGTGGTCTAAAGATGCTATACGAAGTAAGAAGGGAAGGAAGGCTATGAAATATGTGAGGGAGAAACAAGTAGTAAGTCAAAGGTTTAGAAAGTCAATGGGATGGGGCTTGGTGGCATACTGGAATAACTGAGGAAGAGGGAAAAAAGTTAATAGGTAGAAAGAAGAATGCTTTAAATAGAAATTTTCAAAACTGGTATAGATAATTGTAATGCCTATAGTACAACCCTAAGAATAAGTAGCTCTGATGAAGCAAAGGAAAATATGGAAAGAAACCAAAGGCATACAATGCATCATTAATGTAAGTGTTAATGTAACCTATGATTTGGACAGACATAGTGGTAAAGATGACAGTAAAAATAAGATGCCAGTACTATCAGTGTGTAATTAGACATGAGTGGTAAGTTGATAGAGACAGGAGCAAGAAGGGGTTCTAAGTCAATGACAAACATTTTAGGAGATGGAGTTGAAAGAAGAAAGAAAGAAAGTGGTTTGGAAGTAGTAATGGGACCCCCATCCCTAACCCTTGAAACATCTTCAGGAGTTAGCCTTGGTGATTGATAAGTGAGAACAGAGACCCCTAGACTGGGAACTGCTAAGGATAGGAGTTATATTTCCTTTCATGTGATGCCTAGATATTAGAGAAAGTCAATCCTATTATGCTGCATCTATATAATAATAATCCTGGCAGGCATACCACTGTGGTGTCTGATCCTATCAGATCTTGGAAGCTAAACAGTGTTGGACCTGGTTAGTACTTGGATAGGAGACCATCTTGAAACACCAGGTGCTGTAGGCTTGGGAAAAGGACCTGGCAACTCACTCCCAAAAAACAATCAGCTATTGAAAACCTTATGAATAGCAGAGAAGCACAGCAATAGTGTTTCATCTGTTGTACATAGGGTCACTATTAGTCAGACACCAACTTGATGGCACCTAACAACGACAACAACATATATTAATATTAATTACCATTTATGGGACACTAACCAAGTGCCAGGTGATTGTTGTTGTGATTGCTATTGTGTTTCTGTTTTTGTTTTGGTTTTTTTTGTGGTGATGGGGCTCAAACCCAGAGCCTCTCGTGCCTGCTAGGCAAGCACTCTACCACTGAGTTACATTCCCGGTATATGCCAGGGACATTTTTCCCTTACAATAACCCCATACTACAGATAAGGAAACTGCAGCTCAGATGGATTAACAATATACCCAGGGTAGTGGCTTTATACCATCTCAATTTAGCTAAGCTAAAACTGTATTTCCTAGAATTCTACCTGTTTGACTCTATGTTTGGATTATTCCAGGGAGACATTTGTGCTGGACTTGGATGTCAGAAGTGAAGTAGCACCCATTGTGCTCTGAATGTTGATACAGGGTCCTGGGTGCCAGCTTATTCAGTGTTGCTGCTGTACTGGCTCTGCCTGATGGCCTGGGACAATAGATCTCTTCTTCAGTTTCACCAGCTCATGAGCCAGGGATGTGTGCAGCACCACTAGATTCTCCATGAGAGACAACTAGGTTCTCTGGCAGGACCCCTGTGTCACAGGGCCAGATGCAATGAGAAACAGATCTGCTCCAGTTTGTGCTCATGGGTTCCAGATTGGCCTCATGGATTCCAGTTTTCCTTGTTTCCCCCTTTCCCATCCTTCCCTTTTCATCAAGCTTTTCTTTCTAACTGCCCTCTCAGATGACCTATAGTAGTTCAAGTCACCATTAGACATACAGGAAGGAGGTTCTGTAGCTAGAATAAAGCATAATCTGTGTCAGCCAGAGTGGGTCTGCTTCCTGGACATCCCAAGATCATATATCAGAAGGCAGAAAAACACACATTAGAACTATAATTTGTCTGAACACAAGCCCTTCCCATTTCTACTCTAGGATGCCTCTTAGGCCTACAAATAAATGATATATTTATTAAAAACCTACAGAATCAAAAGTAAAAAGCACACAGGTAATACTGGAACCACCAAGATGTAGCCATCCTAAAACATAAATAGTCACATTATACACTTGAGGTTGGAGGTGCTGAATGAAAGGGAAGATAACATTCAGCTAGTTGATGTATTTCGCCAGTTATTCTAGGTCATGTCAGCTCACAAGAAAGTGGTTGCAGAAGGATGAAGAGCAAATTTTTGGCAAATGAAATGAAAGGAAGGTTATAAGAAGATCCTTCAAGTCATTTTCACCTGCTCAGACATAGACTTAAAAGAAACACTGTTTATTATATAAACTTTTTCAGAGAAGGTAAAAATAACAAGCAAATTGTTTATAGGGTGACAATGTGAAAGTCCCACTTAATGACTGGAAGGATAATTTTAATTATCCTTAACCTAAATTAAGTGCTTAATTACCACTAGAGAGTATGCTAACTCCAGGACCCTGAGCTTGTTTCTCCATCAGTACAATGAGGCTAATAATCAACTTTCATAGGGCAGCCATGAGAACAGATGTGATGTGTGTGAAAGTGTTTTGTAAGTTGTGAAGTCCTCTATACATAAAAGCATCATTGTCATCATCCAAATGAAACAGCCATGATCATCATATGTACAATGCATTGTTTTGTCCACCCAGACTCCTGGCTACCTTTTTCCAGTAATAGGATTGCCTTCTTCCTTTGATAAGCTGTCTTTCCCTAATATGCTCCCCAGGCCCTGGCTATGCAATTTCTCATACTTCATGCACCTGACCACAGTGATGGACCAGGAAAGAGAATGTCATTTAAGTTCTCCTTGTGGATCTTCTTCCTTTTCTTGCCAAGAGCTATGAGGATATATTTCCAGAGAGACTAGATGTCATATCCCCTGCCATGTGGAAGTACTCACAAGGATAAAGCTGACACGGAGAAAGAATTAGAATTGAGAAACAAAGCCCCATAAGAATCCCAATCATCCACTATTATCAATCTCCCCCAACACTATCCATTCCATAATTTTCTTTCTTTCTTTCTTTTTTTAAATTTTTTCCCAGCACTCTTATTTTATTAGTAGTTTTTAGTGTACAACTTCATTGGTCCCATCGTGATGTTTTTGTACGTGCAGTTCATCATACTTTCCTCATGTTCGTCTCCCCCATTACCTTCTCATGATCCCTCTCCCCTCCTTCCTCATAATTTTCTTATGTGAACTCTTCATGTGTGTGTGTGTACGCACATGCACAGATAAAGATTTAAAGTGTGTTTTAGTCACTTCCAACCAAAAGTCTAGCTAATACAGATTCCATAATGAAATTTTTTGAATTAAGAAACTTCAAATCACTCCAGTTCTAAGTCAAAAAATGTTTGGTAATTTCTTTTATTTTCGTCAAGTTTCTGCATATCTGTGGATCTGAGAAAGCACTAATAGGAATCATGCATTAGCTGCCTCTGGGGACTAGCCCTTTCATTCATTGGAGTACTACTCAGTATAGCAAAATTTAAATGGTAGTGTTTTTCAGATGTTGTTCAATGTTGCTTGCTTGCTGCTTGCTTTTATTTGAATCATTCAGCTCAATTCTCCAACCTGTGGGGCAGCTTTTGTATATCTTTAGAAAGTACTCAGGAAAGGACTGTATGGGAACAGATTTCAATGCCTCTCTTTCTCGCTCGCACGCTCTCTCTCTCTCTCTCTCTCTCTCTCTCTCTCTCTCCTCACACTGGAGATAAAACCTGGGGCCTTCCACATACCAGGCAAGCTGTCTACCACTGGGCTAGATTCCCAGCCCTGATTCTCTATTTTTCTTAACTACCACCTATCCTTCATCACCATAGATCCTCAGAAAGTTGCTTGCTCTACCCCAGTGGTAGAGCTGACAGTGGTAGAGCTGAACCTTCTAGACTCAGAACTCTGATTCCTCTATCCTTTCTTGTGTCAACTTTTTTCTCCACCACTTTCATGGGACTAAGATGTATGTGGAAATAGAGGTGGTAGTTATCTTACAAGCCACCAGTTACAAGGAAGAGGTACCTTACAAATTTCAAGATAACAAGTAGCCATAGTTAGCAGAAACAAAAAAGGCAAAGTAAGGGGAATATAAAAGTCTCAGAAGAAAAAAGGCAATGCTTATTAAACAAATAAAGATGCTAATATTTAAACAACAGTTGTTGCTAGGTGCCGTCAAGTCGGTGTCCAATTCATAGCAACCCTATGTACAGTAGGTGAAACAGTCTTGCCAGTGCTTCTCTGCTATTCATAAGGTTTTCAATGGCTGAATTTTTGGGGGGAGTGGGTTGCTGGGTCCTTCTCCCAAGCCTACAGCACTTGGTGTTCACAAGCAGTCTCCCATCCAGGGTACTAACCAGGTCTGACCCTGCTTAGCTTCCAAGATCTGACAAGATCGGATGCCACAGTGGTATGGCTGCAGGCTTAAACAACAGTAAGATACCTTCTCACAGAGTAAAACAACAAAAACTATGGCATGAGCACTCTCCCTCTTTCTGTTGGCATATCTTATATATTTAGAACATTAATGGAATAAATCAAGAGCCTTTAAAATATTCATACTTTATCCCACTTTTGAGACCCACCACTCCAGAAATAATGTGAGATAAAGGCAAAAGAGTAATACATGACAAATTAAAATAATATTTCTTGTAACAATTAAAAATTATAAATACTATCAATATACAAAAGAATAGTTAAATGAATTATGGAATAGTCACAAGTTGAATTACTACAGTTATTAAAAATAATGTTTCTGAAAAATTATAATAACATGGAGAAATGTTCATGATTTAACACTGCAAAGAAAGCAGGGGGAAAGATGAATGTACTGCACAGTCCATGAAGTTAAGGCGCCCAGCCTTCCCCAAGCTCCACTTTGAGGAAACCACGCTGAACAGTTGATGCCCAATGTTGTCATAGTTTGTGGTATGATGGTGGTATCACATTGTTTAACTTGTACAAATTTAACTGTATGCCTTTCACAACAAGAGCAAAATGATTAAAATAACTACAAAAACAGTGTTGGCAATGTTGCCTACCATTCCATTCAACAAGTGTGTGCCCCTAAGTGAGCATGAAATAAAAGTTATGAATTTGCTATATTCCCTCAGACGGTCTCGATCTCTATGGAGCTGTCATAGTGAAGTCAAGATGAGTGCAATTCTAGTGAATAAAGCCCCAATTATATCATTATCCTTTGCATGTGATTTCTTTATTGCTCTGTCAAGACACATCAGAACAGCTCTTGTAAAGGTCCTCTAAGTTCTCTATGTTGCCAGACTCAGTAGGTGATTCTCAGGCTTCAGCATATTAAACATATCAGTATGTCTTGATGCATTTATCTCTGCATCTTCCTAGAAATTTTTCATTTGGTTTCTGGGGGCATTATTCTGTCTTTCTTCTCATCCTATTCACTTTGAAGTTGCTTCTGTTGGTGTCTTTTTTAGTTCCTTCAATCTGAAGATTGACTATCTCATGTTTCAGTCTTTGGATATCATTTCTTACTAGATTCAGGTAATCTCACTGAGTACTATGGCTTTAAATATCAGCTATACTCATATGGGCCTGCAGCTGTAGCCCTGTGGCATCCGATCCCATCAGATCTCAGAAGCTAAGCAGGGTCGGGCCTGGTTAGTACCTGGATGGGAGAACGCCTGGGAACACCAGAAGCTGTAGGCTTGGGAGAAGGACCTGGCAACCCCCTCCCAAAAATCAATCTGCCATTGAAAACCCTATGAACCGCAGAGAAGTACTGATAATAGTGTTTCCCCTGTTGTACAGAGGGTCGCTATGAGTCGGATACCAACTTGACAGCACCTAACAACAACTAACAACATACTCATATGGTAGTAATAAACTAATGGCTGACACTCTTACTTTGTGCCTATAAGCATACTATAAATAGTAATCAGCCCTCACAATAGCACTCTGAGATTTTTTTATTATCCTCATCTTAGAAGAAAAAAGAGAGGCAGAGGGAAGTTAAATAATTTTATCAGCATCCCAACTAGTAGGGGATGGAGTGTCGAGCAGTGTTTTACTCCCTTAAACATAGGGTCACTATGAGTCATTACAATTCCCCAGCACCTAATAACAATAACAATTCTGGCTCTAGAGTACCTGCTCTTAAGCACTGATCTATATTACACAACACTTCTTCCTTAGTGACTCTAGAGTTATACCTCTACCTACTACCACTCCCTTGAAATCCAAGATTTGTACATTGGACATCATCAGCTTGATATTTAAAATAAATTGAAACTTAACATCCTCAATTCCTCCCAAATATCTTTCCCTACTAGCTTCTACCTTCTGAAAATTAAACACCCCCAGTATCCCTGTTGTTCAAGCCATTTCTTATTTCTCTCTCTCTCTCACTTTCCACATTGATTCCACTAGAAAATACTGTTGATTTCCCTTCTAAGTCAGTCAAGAATCCAACTGCTTTCTTCACTTTTTCTGTAATCTTAAATCACATCAACATCTCTCACCTGGACTCTTACATTAACTGTATAACCCAAATTCCACATAACTTGAGATGGCACAGTGCACTAAGGAAAATCAGTACCATTGGCTATGACACTCTAGCCCAAGAACCAGAGTCTAAGCCAATGGTAAATACGTAAAAGTGGGCATAGGAAAGGTTATATCCTGTGACCTAGTAGGACTATCCCCTTTGTGTTGATGCACACCAACTCAATCATATGATAACTCTGGGAGATATAGGATGCAAGATTTTATGCACACTGACACTTAGTTCTCCATGTAAAGTAGAAGTCGAATCATGGGAACATTGGAATTCTGTGTGTAGGCTACGAAGAAAGTATACCATGCAACTTCTCATCCCAATACACCTTTGCTGTAATTTTTTAAAATGAATTCCATTATAGTCCTTCATTAAAATCTTAACTAGCCCTGTGAAAACTTTGGAAGAAAATAAGTCAAAAGAGAAACAGTATTTGGCTCCAGCTACTCAACTTATGGGTCATTTTTCTTTTGTTTTCATATTTTTATTTTTAACTTCTTGATGCATTACTCTAATTTCAGAATATCTTCTTTTGATAATCAAGGAAAAAATTTTAAAAGTAGGTGTAAATGGGACTGTTGAGATGGCATTTTCATATTCAAAAGGCAAGGATCAAAGTAATTATAAAGATTTTTGCTACTTTATTTATTTATTTATTTAGCAGTACTAGAAAGCTGAACCCAGGGCCTCACGCTTACTTTTTCAAGTGCTCTACCACTGAGGTGCACTCCTAGACACTCATTTTAATTTTCATTTTGAGACAGGGTCTCACTAAGTTATGCAGGCTTCCCCTGGCTTTGAACCAATGATCCTCTTGCCTCCACCTCCAAATTTGCTGGGATTACAGGTGTGCTACACAGGGTCTCACTGTGTAGCCCAGACTGGCCTGAAACTCTGGAACTCACTATATAGACCAGACTGGCTCAAACTGTCCTTGATACTCTTGCCTCAGCCTCCCAAGTGCTGGGATTATAGGTGTGTGCCACCATTCTTGGCTGATTAGCTTGCTTGCTTGCTTGCTTCTTTCTTTTTCTTTCTTTCTTTCTTCTTTTCTTCCTTCCTTCCTTTCTTTCCAAATTCTTAAATCCTCTAGGTAAACAATATATAAGTTTTAAATTGATTTTTGAATTTATAACTGAACTACTTCAGACTCCTTAAACAGTAAGGAAAGAAAAATTGAATTGACTCAAGGTAACTCATAGCAATTTGACTTACCATAGCATTTCCCACTTACCATGATTCACGTCTGGCATGCAGCTACAAAGCAGCCCTTTGCAGAGTGTACATACATTAATTTACCCCAACCAGTCTCTTCTCTGTGTGGCTACAAATTGCTTCCTTGACTCCCAGACTGTCTACCCTCACAAGCTTGTATCCTAGCATCTCTACTTTTAAGCCAGTATCATCACCAGCCTGGCCTCTCTGGGGGTATTACTGTTGCTTGTGCCAAAGACAAGAAAAGGTGGGCCGGGCGCAGTGGCACACGCCTGTAATCCCAGTGGCTCAGGAGGCAGAGGCAGGAGGATGGCAAGTTCGAGACCAGAGGCAGTCTGTGTAATTTAGTGAGACCCTGTCTCAAAAAGTTAAAAAAATGGGCTGGGGGTGCAGCTCAGTGGTCCAGCACTTGCAAAGCATGCAAGTGCAAGGCCCTGGGTTCAATCTCCAGTGCCACAAAAAGAAAAAGAAAAAAAGAAAAAAAGACAAGAAAAGGGCAGAGGAGGGAGGGAATGTATTCACCAGGAAAAAGAGAATGAAGAATGGAAAGAGGAATAAAGAGGAATGGGCTAAGAGAGTTTCCAGTTGCCATAAAGAATGAAGATAATTTTCTGAGGTTGGTAAATGACTTTGCAGATGGCTTTCGAGGAGGAATTCTAAGCATGTTTTGGTTTATGGAATATCATTTTGTTATTCCTTAGAGAGGACTATTTTGAAGACAATATCCTTTTGATAATATAATGGCAGAAGCTTAGGGGGAGGGAAGCACATTGTTAGTTTTTCTATGCTATTATTTTTTTAACTTATCAGTTATATCTTACTTTCTCCCATAAATAATTAAAGGTAATTTCCAAAAATCTCCAGGAAAAAAAAAAAAAACAGCCAAGTGCTCATCCTGGGTCACTTGATGGTGAGCTGGCTGAAAATGGCCTATTCCCATCCTCCTAGGAAATCTGCATTTTATCCCAACTTCCCCTATCAGCACAGGCTCTAACTTCCCACTGGCTGGCCTCTAGGTCTCCAGGGGCTATATAACTATTTTCCAGGGGTTGCTGCAAACAGCAGACATCTAAGCTCTTGCTTCTTGGCAATAAAGAGTCCTCCACTGATAAGGGCATGTTCATGCTCATTCCACAGAGGAGAGCCATGAGTATTGTTGACCCTTCCCTGGAGCACACTGGATCTGCACTACCCAAAGTGCTTCTGCACAAAGTGAAAAAGATTCAGCAGCCTAGTTGGCATGGGTTCTACCCCAAAATGGCAGCTCTTGGTGTCACTCTCAAGTGTCATAGTTTCATGTTATAGAAAAAGTAAATAAGTACATCTGTAAATTTAGAGGAATGATAATGAAAAATTGAAGATGAGAAAATAAGTTGGAAACAGGATGGATGATATAAATTAAGTGCATGCTGTGAAGTTGCACACTCTTGTAACCTAGAAGTTCCAGTTACTTTGTTGTTGTTGTTAGGTGCCATCAAGTTGGTGTCCAACTCATAGGGACCCTACATTCAACAGGTGAAACAGTATTGTCAGTGCTTTTCTGCTATTCATGGGGTTTTCAATGACTGATTGTTTTTTGGGGAGTGGGTTGCCAGGTCCTTCTCCCAAGCCTACAGCACCTAGTATTCCCAGGCAGTTTCCCATCCAAGTACTAACCAGGCCTGACCCTGTTTAGCTTCTGAGATCTGATGGGATCTGATGCCACAGTGGTACAGCTGCAGGCCCAGTTACTTTGGCCCTCCTTTAATATCCAAAGTGAGAGTCCAAGTGCCCATGCCATGGGACCATAAGCAAGCCAGTCTTTCTCCAAGTTTCTTTTGCTAAATGTGTCTATAGCTGTACAGAAAACCTACATTTACCACACTTGGTGGTCACTTTCTTCCTAGTTTGCCACTTTGGGAAGTTCACTTCTGGCCATCTCTGATCCAGTTTTATTCTGACCGTTGCTACATTGCCCATTCTCCTTTGCTGCATGTACTAGGTGATTCCACACCTGAGGTTAGTTTCTAGAATACATAAGACTTTACTAAAAGTAAGGAAACTATTCCAAAAACAATCCCATATAGAAAAGGAAAAATTTAAATTGGATACCAAAATGGTCATTGTCTGTAGAGTTTATAGGCCAAATCAAATAGATTCTCTTTCACCAATCAACTGTCCTTCTCTCCAAACTCAATCTAGTGGTAGGCTCCAGCCTATCTTCCACAAAGAAATTTTTTACTCCAATTTTCCTATTGGAAATTCAGGGCACCATCAGTCACTGGGGCCCAATAAAGAAGGAAGAAAATCACTTTTTCCTCACCTTCAACTTCAGGCCTTTATTCTAGACTATAGTGTAACAATTTACATAGAGTCACGTCCCATAAAGAAAGGCAGTCTCATATTAGTATTCAAAGAAATTTAGCTCCCATATTGTCCAAAATCCTCCATTCTGAAATAAGATCTTTTACTTTACCTTTGCAAAAGATAAATATATTTCTCTTTATTAGTCAGCTGTTGTTGCTATAACAACAACAACAAAAAAAAAAAACTTATGGAGGAAAATGTATTGGAAGCTCAGAGTTAGTAGATAAGTCCATAATGGTGGCAGACCAGGTGTGGCAATGGCAGGAGGCAGGGCCCATGACTGAAGGCCTTACACCTTTGTGAGAAGGAAGCAGAGACCTGAGCCACAGGTCCAGGATAAAAACTTCTAAAGTCCCACCCCCAGTGACTTGTTTCTGCCAAGCTAGACCTGCCTCCCAAAGTTCCTTGGCCTTCCAGGACAGCACCACCAGCTGGGGACCCAATATTAAAACACATGACCTTTGGCAAACACTTAAGTCAAATAATTGTTGTTGTTGTTGTTAGGTGCCATCGAGTTGATATCCGACTCATAGCAACCCTACGTACAACAGGTGAAACACTATTGTCAGTGCTACTCTGCTATTCATAGGGTTTTCAATGGCAGATTGATTGGGAGGGGGTTGCCAGGTCCTTCTCCCAAGGCTACAGTATGTGGTGTTCCCAGGCAGTCTCCCATCCAACTACTAACCAGGCCCGACCCTGCTTAGCTTCCGAGATCTGACGGGATCGGATGCCACAGGGCTACCACTGCAGGCTAGTCAAATAATAATATTCTCCTAATGTAAAAAGGCCTGCAGCCATAGCCCTGTGGCATCCGATCCCTCAGATCTCGGAAGCTAAGCAGGGTCGGGCCTGGTTAGTACTTGGATGGGAGACTACTTGGGAACACCAGGTGCTTGGGAGGATTGGGATACGGACCTGGCAACCCACTCCCAAAATCAATCTGCCATTGAAAACCCTATGAACAGCGAAGAAACACTGACAATAATGTTTCACCTGTTGTATTGGAGGGTTGCTATGCCTCGGAAACCAACTCGACAGCACCTAACAACAACAACAATGTTAAAAATAGTCTTCCTTAGAAATAAATCAGAAAACAGCTTACAGCTTTAAAATAGCTGCTTGTACTGACTTAGACCAAAAGTTCAAAAATGTTGTCTCAATATTTTTGGTGGGTCACAAATACAGTCCTAAATCTTTTAGCAACCACTGTGGAGGGAAACATTATTTACTTTATGTTTCAAAGTGTCTATAAGATAAATATAAAAGTTCCCAATGTCTATGAGAAAGGTAGAAGGTGGGGAGGGGAGAACTGTGTAATGCAATAAAAACATTTTCCATTATATCCGTATAGTAAACATAGCAGCAAACTTTATAAGACTATTTCATACAATGATCCTCATTATAAATTGGAAGCATCATCATTCTATGGAAGCAGTTCTATGGGGGACAAATTTAAAGTAGATTAAGAGCATAATTTGACTTAATCTAGAGGTGGATTTTAAAGAATTCAGCCAGAGGTTCTTGATAATCCCTTATGGATGGCTTCCAAGAATTCTAAGAACTAACACACATACATCTCTAATCGATTCTGTAACTTCAGTCTTATTGCTGTGTCACAACTATCTTTGTTAAAAACATAAATTCTAATGCCCATGAATAAATTGAGATATTGCTTTATTTTAAATAAATACTGGATGGTGTGGATACTATTGTACAAGCTTAGAACCTTAGCATAAGTAATGATGTCTCATGATTTCCTATTGAATGTGCCCTGACACTTGAGGTTGTTGTAATCTTTCTATGTTTACGTGAGGTCTAAAATAAATTGAAAAATGTTAAAGAAAAAAATGCAATAATATTAATGTGTCTTTTACTTTGGCTGTCATAATCTCATTTGTTGAACCTATCCAATGCTGCATGGGAGAAGGACATGGCAACCCACTCCCAAGGCAATCCCGAAACAATCAGCCATTGAAAACCCTATGAGGGTCACCAGTAAGAATTTTTTTTAAAAAAAAAGGCTTGAGATGCTACCAAATCTTATACTTTTGCCAAACACTAAAACTTATTTTGAAGCATCAGATAATGCTCCTTAGCACATTACCAAGTGCTACTGTAGAAGCCTTGGTTAAATGATGCGCTTGGAAGTGGTCATGTTAGTGTATGACTTGAGACAGAAAGTCTCAAGTTATTCCAATGACTTATTCCAGTGGCTAATATATATATATAAGCCCATTCATCGAAGAATTGGCAGGTACCCATCATTCCTTTCAACACTCAACTGGATGAAACCCTTGTAGTCACAATTGACTTTGAGCTGTTGGGTATAGGCCTATAATTCAAAGAAGAATTCCTCTTTCCTGAGCCCTGTTGTGAAACTTCAAAGGCCCTTATTGCCTTAAAAATGGTGGCAAGTTTCTTTGCCAAGAAAACGTCCCCCTGAGGATCATCTTGATATTCTGTGCACAGATGGAATCCTTGCAGGACTTGGTACCACATCTGGTTTTCTGCTTTGATGAACAAAGAGACTCTGTATGTCATCATGACTCATTGCTGTCCTCATCGGTATGCATTTCAGCTAGAGATTCTGCCAACAAACTTGAAAGAATTTTGTCATCATCTACTTATAAGTAAGTTCTCAATTTCATCAGAGCCAGAGCTTTATTCATCTCGTTTTCAAATGATTTTATGAAGCAATGAAATCAAAATAAAAATGACTTAGAAGTTCAGTGTTTTTTCTTGAGGGCAAGTCTTGAAAGAGTTGATTGAAGCATTAGGAAGAAATTCAAGGGTTTTGTTTTGGTTTGGTTTTGGTTTGTTTTGAGAGATAGAGAGAAAAAGAAAGTTTGTCTAGTGCTATCTGACGGAAGGTATTCGTACATTATTTGTTTTTTACAGTAATGTTTTGTGCCATAGACCAGAATAAAATCCTTCCATGCAAGCCTTTATGGTCACCATTATGGATGCTCATTAAATGCAATCAAATGAACAAACAAAAAACTATTTTGGCTGAGCTAAATGTTTTGTCACTCTGGAGGATGAAGTTGGGCATAGAAAAGTACATTAATTAAGCTAACTTCCTAAAGCTAGAAGTGCTTTCATAAATAGAAGAGAAAAGATAAAATCTTACAGACTTCATTATAAGCAGAAACTTGAAGACAATCAGACATTGGGGAAAGCCACTGCTGCTCAGATTGCTGTTGTTTTTAGGTCCCACGGAATCAGTGTCTGGCTCATAGCAACCCTAGGTACAACAGACAAAACACTATTGTCAGTGCTTCACTGCTATTCATAGGGTTTTCAATGGCTGATTGATTTTTGGGAGTGAGTTGCAGGGTCTTTTTCCCAAGCCTACAGCACCTTGTGTTCCCAAGCAGTCTCCAATCCAAGTACTAGCCAGGCCCAACCCTGCTTAACTTCTGAGATCTGACGGTATCAGATGCCACAGTGCTATGGCTGCAGGTGCTGCTCAGATTATTTGCTTAAAATTTTTAAACAAAGATTCAGAAGACATCCTTCCATTGACATCATAGACAGCACCAATGCAGACACAGACCAAAGCTGACCTCAGCAATCAGGACAAAGCAAATTATGCAATACAAATTCAACTTGAAGAATCTTGAGGGAATTCAAGTGTCTGGAACTAAGTCTGTCCTTGTCTAGCAAAGAAAATTACTGATACCTGATGTATTTTTAAATCTCTTAGATATTGAAATGAAAATTTGAAAAGTATTTGGGTCACAGTCATATATATTACCATATTCAGGATCATTCCACAATTTCCAACTTCTTGTTCAGGACAATAACAACCTCCTTTGTCCTGGAATAAACCTTCAGAGTTAAATTCTACTTTTAATTTTGTTTGAATATTTGGACTTTTTTCCCGTAAGTATTCAATTTATTTAGATGAAAAATATGAAAAAGACAGACTCCTTTCTGGGCAACATTTTCCTATTCTATTTATAAGAAGGAAATAAATTTCCAATGCAATAAAATATATGGTCTGAAAAAATATTCTCTGTATAAGTTTATAAAAATCTTGCCTGCAGCAAATGTTCAAAGGGTCCATGACTCCAAAAATTTTAAGAACTGCTGACATAGAAAAACAGTTGAGTTAATTGCCCTCAAAGCAGGCAATACATGTTGTTTCTATAAACTGGGACTTTGATAGATTTTGAGAGGGATGATTTGGAGCTTTGGGCAAGCACATGGAGTTCAATCAGACCATTTTGCAGCTTGAGTGCCAAGTCATATGCTTTATTCGCCACCATTACTGGGGTACAATCAAAATCCTTACAATAGAACAGAGTTCTTATAAGAAGGCATACCTAATAGGAGTGAATCCTTCCTCTTAGGAAGCCAAAATTCTTTTCTGAATATAATTTGGGTTAGCTTTATTGCCAAGACAAATTTGAAGCCCCCAAATTTTCCGACATAGAATATTATAATTTTAGATAGGAATAAATTTTGTAATTAGGTATCAAAAATGAAAGTGGATCTTCTCTCTCATAGGGAAGAAACAGAAGCAGAGAACTTTGGTAGAATCAGGAGAAAATTCAGCTCTCTGGTCTATTGAGATCAACAACACTAAAAGTTAAAATTTGTGAGCTTTTTAAACACTGGGATATGGTCAAGTTCAAAGAAAAGATGGTGAAGTTAAGGGAAGAGTTGTGTTTTCTATTGTAAATACAGGTTCACTTTGCATTATATTCAAGTGCCAGATGAGTATGTGGTGCTAATGGAAAAATAATAAAAGGTAAGGTTTAGATTGTTTACTGAGTGGTAAGTAATTTCACCAATGCACAATTTCTAATAAAGAAAATAATGTGAATGAGAAAATGTCCTTTAAAAGTTATAGTAATTGCTTAAATTTACTTTTAGTATATGACAGAAATTCAAATCTACAGTTATCTGATTCCGTAGTCTAAGCCTTGGCATGATGTTAATGCAAACCAAAACCGCAATGAGATGCCACTTCACATCTAGTAGGATGGAAAATAATAAGTATTGGCGAGAATGTTTAGAAGTTGGAATTCTCATATACTGCTGGTGGAATCATAAAATGGTGTAGCCACTGTGGAAAGCAGTTTGACAATTCCCCAACATATTATACATAGCATTATTAGATGATAGCAATTTTACTCCTAAATATGCACCCAAGAGAAACAAAAGCATACCTTCATGCAAAAACTTGTATGTAAATATTTATGCCTGCAGGCATAGCACTGTGGCATCTGATCACGTCAGATATCGGAAGCAAAGCAGGGTCGGGCCTGGTTAGTACTTAGATGAGAGACCACTTGGGAACACCAAATACTGTAGGCTTGGGAGAAGGACCTGGCAACCTGCTCCCAAAAATCAATCCGCCATTGAAAACCCAATGAATAACAGAAAAGCACTGACAAAGCGTTTTGCCTGTTGTACAGAGGCTCGCTATGAGTCAGATACCAATTCAGTGGCACCTAACAACACCAACAAATGTTTATAGCAGCCTTGTTCATAATTGTTGAAAAATGGAAAAAGTTAAACATCTACTTATATATAATATATAAACAAAATGTGGCATATTTGTAAATAAAATATTATTCAGCCATAAAAATATTGAAGTGTAATACTACAACATGGATGAACCTTGAAAAAATCATGCTAAGTGAAATAATTTAGTTGCAAAAAGCTATGAGTCCATCTATCTGAAATGTCCAGAATAGGTAAAGAAACAGAACACATACTAATAGCTTCTAGGGGCTTGAAGGAGGGAAGAATGAAGAATAACTACTAGTAGGTACAAGGTCTCATTGGGAGGTTCTAGAAAGGTTCTAAAACTAGATGGGGTGATGGTTGCACAACTCTGTAACTATACTAAAAATCAGTGAATTGTACACTTTACAAGGAAAATTGTCATAGTGTGAAATTGTATCTCCATTTAAAAACTTTGTCCTTCAAAATGAAGGTAAAATAGAGAAATTCCTAGATAACAAAGATTGACAGTTCTTTGCTGGGAGATTTGCCTTATAGAAATACTAAAGGAAATCCTTCAAGATGGAAGAGGTGACATCAGACAGTAACTTGAATTCAAGAAAAGAAATGAAGCACACTATAAATGGTAAATATGTCAAAAGATACAAACGCCCTATAATTTTTTCAATATTTCTTCTAAATTTTTAAAGTCATGCTATCATAATAATGATCACATTATTATAAGGTTTCTGACATATATTGTTTTCATATATATGACAACAGCACAAAGGGATGGAGAGGAAAAGAAGCACAGGCTTTTTAATTGTCAAGATTTAGTTGCTATTATTCTGAAGCAGAGTATGACAAATTGATATGTATGTTATTATCTGTAGAGAAAACTTCAAGAATATTAATTTTTAAATTATGACCTTTAGAAATCAACAAAGGCATTAAAATATTACATCAAAATATTTAACTCCAAAATGACAGTAAAGGGAGAACCGGACAAAAATCTATTGTAGTCATATCAAACTACTGAAAGACAAAGACAAAATCTTAAAAGCAGCAAGAGAAAAATGAATCACCAGGTACAAGGGAACAATAGAAGTAACAGATGATTTATTGCCAGAAATAATGGACACCAGAGGATATGAAACAAGAAAGTTCCAAAATAGCAGGAATAAATCTCACATAATTACATTAGATGTGAATGAACTAACATTCACTCAAAAAGCAGAGATTATCAGACTGGATTTTTAAAAAAGACTTAACTATTTTCTATCTACAAATGTCACATCTTTCATTTTAAAAAAGAAAGCAGTTTAATAATAAAATAATAGCAGATGATATACGATGCAAATTGTAACCAAAAGAGTACTGGAGTGGCTATGTGAGTATCAGAAAACTTCAAGACTTCAAGAAAAGAACAAAAAGAGACAAAGGGGGATATTTTATAATGAAACAAGGCAAATATTACTGGGAAGATAAAATAATTATAAATATGTATATAACAAGAAAGATCCAAAATACATTAAAACAAATAACAACAAAAACAAGAGTTGGAAAAATAAATGGACAAATAGACAATGCTCTACTCTCAACAATTGATAGAATAGTCACAAAATTATCAAATATGTGAAAGACTTGCACAATATTAACCAAGTGGACCTGACGTTCATAGAACATTCTATCCATTGACTGCAGAAGGCACATCCTCTCCAAACACACATAAAACATTGTATGGTTAACCTTGATTGTCAACTTGATTGGATTGATAACTGCTGAGGACATTAGTACAGCACAACACTGGGTGTGTCTATGATGATGTTTCCAGAGAGGATTAACTAAAGGGAAAAGATTTGCCCTGAATGTGAGCAGCAGCATCCCATACGCTGGTGTCACAGATGAAATTAAAGGGGGAAAAGGAGAAAGCCAATGAGTATAGACATTTTCTCTCTCTGCTTCCTGGCCACCATGAGGTGAAGACCTCTACCACACGTTCCCACCACCATGTCATGCTGCCTCAGTACAGCCATATGACTGTGGACTAAAATTTCTGAAATCATAAGGCAATTTGTGATAATCTGTTTCAGCACTAGTAGGAAAACTATATAACTGATAAGATGGCAATTTTTAAGAAATTGAATCTAGACTTAGCAAAAGCCCTATTAAAATCCTAGCATAAATTTTTCAAAAGAAATTGATGAACTGATCCTAAAATTTACATGGAAAGGCAAAGGACCTAGACTACATAAACCAATTTTGAAAAACAAATTAACTTGAAGGACTAGCATTAATTGATTTTAAAACTTACTGGACAGCTACTATAATCAAGACGGTGTGGTATTTGTCTAAGGATACTCAATAAAGCAATGGAGTACAACTGAGAGTCTAGAAATAAACTCTCACATTCATGTCAATTGATTTTTTTAAAGATGCCAGACAATTATGTGAAAAGAGACCATGCTTGACAAAGAAGTTTTGGCCAAACTGCGTCTTACG
>VMDO01005087.1:35946-55498 GCA_007922755.1 Pedetes capensis
GAGAGAACAATCCCTGGAGAAGGACATCATGTTTGGAAGAGTGGCAGGTCAACGCAAAAGAGGAAAACCCTCCACCAGATGGATTGACACAGTGTCTGCAACAATGGGCTTAAACATAAATAAGATCGTTTGCCTGGCACAGAATCGGCAAGTGTTTCGATCTGCTGTACATAGGGTTGCTATGAGTTGGACTCGACTCGACAGCACCTAACAACAACAACAATATATCCATATCTTTAATAAAACCTCAGAGGTGGAACATGATAGTGGTGGAGTAAGAACAAATGCGTACAAAAACAACAATGTGAACTGTTATTTATAAGAAAATCTATGGAAGGGCTAGGGTGCTCTACTATGGTAGAGCACTTATCTAGCATGCAAGAGGCCCTGGGTTTGATCCCCAAAGCCAAAAAAAAGAGCTAAGGAAAACATGTGAGAGATCACAGTACCTGGTTTTAGCATAATAATAAGAAAAGATTCATTGTGGAAGGCAGAAGGGAAAGAGTTGCCCAATGTCCTTTCCCCAACTGCAAGCAGCACAGTATGAAATAGACACCTCCTGTTTGGAAGAAAGAGAAGGAGTTAAGGCCAAGCCTTAGGCTTGGAACCTAGGCCCCTCATGGTGAAACTCAGTACTAGACTGAGCCCTGTGTCTCCTACTTCCAAGCCAGTGCCCAAGAATGGATCCACTGGACCTACATTTGCCTAGCAGCCTCTTACACTTTTTCTCTAACCCTAGGAAGCACAATGGGGAGAAAAACTCCATCCCCTGGGGAATTGGACAGGGTGAGACAATTTTTAAAAATTAAACAGAAGTACTTGAGCTGAGAAGTACACTAAATGGAATGAAAAATGTGATTGAAAGCATCAATAGAAAAATAACTCAAACAGAAGAAGGAAGCAATTAAACTGAAGCCAATGTATTTGAAAATACAAGTTGAAAGGGAGACAAAATAAAGTCTCAATGTAAGGGTTCAAATTATGAGACATCTAGAAGAAAATATAGGAAAAATCTTTGTGACCCTTGATCAAGCAAAATGTTCTTTGACATAACAGAAGTTCAAGTTATAAAAGAAAAAAATTGATAAATTGGTCTGTATTAATATTAAAAATGTTGTGCCTCAAAAGCTATCACTGAAACATCAAAGCAGTTCATAGATAGGGAGAATATATTTGCAAATTACAAATCAGTTAAAGACTTGCATCAAGAATATATGAAGAACCCTTACAACTCAATAAGAAGAGAAACAATTCAAAAATTGATAAAAAACTTGAATGGACATATCACAAAAAAGATATGTGAATGGGTGATGATCATATGAAAGAAAATATATTCAACCTCATTGTTTATTAGGGAAATGAATGTTAAAACCACCATGATATGCCACTTTAACAATCTTCCATTGAAAACCCTATGAGAGTCGCTATGCACCAGACGCAACTCAACAGCACCTAACAACAACAGCAGGGTGGTATAATGAGAGACAGAAAAAGCCAAGTGTTGGTAAATACAGGAAGGCACTTGAGCCCTCATACACTGCTGGCAAAACAAACTGGTAAAATAGTACAGACACTTTGGAAAGCAGTTTGACAGTTTCTTAGAAAGTGGAACATAAAGTTACTATACAATCCAAAATTTCTACTCCTAAGAAATCTGCCATGAAAGAAATGAAAAAATTTGCCCATGATTAACAATTGTACATGAATGTTCATTGTTGGGATCCTAGATAGGACCACTATCATGAGAGCCTATCTGCTCTGCGTGCAGGATTGACATCTATCCTCCAGGTGAGGTGACCCTTGTCCTACATCCAGGTCCCTCTGGGTGTCGTGTGAGCCAAGATGGCACCTGAAGTATGGCAGCATCTCAAACCCCTCTGGTGTCCAATTGGTCACTTCTGTTTCAACCCTGTCCCCAGACTGGCTGCTAAAGGACACCCCTCAATTGGCCCAAATATGACATCCTGGTCACCCAAAAATTAGCATGTCACCCCCAATTGGTTTGGGCCCCCTGCGTGAGATCCTACATGATTGGCTAAGTCCCAGAGACTGGCTGTTAAGGCCATTAGGGTAATTCTAAACTGGCCCCTGCAAAAGTCCATATAAGGAGAGCTTGCTGGCCCTGGATATTCCTATTGCACTCCTTTCCTACCTGTCATTGATCACCCAGCATCCCCGTTGTCAGAATAGAGACCGAGACTAAAGGAGAAGAGCCACTCAGCCAGAACTTCAGGCAAGCTGAGGCCACCCTCTACCAAGCCCAGCGCAAGAGGCAGAAGCTGAGGATAGCTCCTTGGCCTAGCACCTAGGAACAGAAGCTGAGGATAGTCTCTGTGCCCAGGGCCAGAGACAGAAGATCTCCTGGTTCCTGCTGTTCCTGTCCCTGCTAGTTCCTGTATTCCTGAGTTCCTGATCCTGTGTTCCTGTTTACCTTGGTTTTCCTGTTCCTATACAATAAAGTTCCCCAGTTCTTTACCCTTTTCTGCTTGCCTCCCAGAGCCTTTGTCCTCGCCACCGGTGACCAGACCAGTCCAGTGAGGTGACCCTGAGCTGCTGGTCAGCTCCACCCCAACAGTTCATAATAGCCCCAGACTGGAAACAATCTGAATATTCATAACTAGTGATTGGATGATCATAATATGGTATAACATATGGTGGGAAAATATTCAGCAGTGAAAAGAATGAAATATCAATACATGATTTGACATAGATAAACTTCAGTTTATGCTAAACAGAAGATGCAAAACACTTCATATTATGTGAAATATCCATCAATATGAAATAGCCAGATCATGCAAATTTATGGAAATAGCATATCTGTAATTTCCTGTGACTAGAGTAGGATGGAGCCTGATTGAAAATGTCTCAAGAGAATTTGGGAAGATGATTCATATGTTCTAATGGATTTTAGTAGTGACTACATGACTTCATAGGTGGCTAAAAATCATTGAGTTTCACACCTAGAATGGATCAATTTTATGATATGTAAATTATGTATCAATAAAAATGTAAATAAAAGGTACATATTCAAAAGGCAGTATCATTCCTTATATAGAATGATTTTCACATTTAAAAAATTATTGAATTTAAATGATTATACAATTCAGATGCTCCACTTCCTCAACTTTTCCTTGTTCTTGAAAATATTAAAAATACAAATTAAAGAAAAGAACTTTTGAACTTCTCATTTGTTGCAGCATAGCCTAGAAATTAGAGAGAAAGAAGATAAGGTCATATAATATAATACCTTATACTACTGAATAACATTAAATATAATTTTAAATCATTAACTATTCTGATGACTGCTTAATTGATTTTTAATTATTTTAAAGTCTTCACAGTGTACAGGTACGTATATAGTTTCGTGGAAAAGTCTTATAAAGAATTGAGAAACAGGCCTTTACTCAGGAACATAGCCTTCTATGATCACATTCATCTTATAAGAAAAATAGCCATTATTCTTACCATTTAGGCTTTGTGCCCCTTCTCTGAGAAAATAGCCTGCTGGGTATGTGATAACTAACTGCTTTTCAAATCTTATTTACATATATCAGCTTTTTTATTCCTTTTTCTTTCACAGCAACCCTTTAAGAGCTTCCCATATCTAAATCTATTATGGAAACATTCACTTTCAATATCCTTGATTGTTGATGACTATCATCCTAGTGTTTTGATCTTCACAGTTTAGGTTGGTGTGAGCTATGTTTATGTTTTCTTAGAGTCATAACATCCCAGACAGAAGGATAAAGATGTTTGCTTGGTTACTTGACAAAAAGAGTACAGCTTAAAAATAGATGCATTTCTAGGTTATAGCCTATACATTGGTGAGTAAATCTTATTTTCTCTCATAGTCACAACCAATTTATGATAATAATAAGTTCCTCTGTTTGTTTTGTTTTATTTGTTTGTCTATTTGTTTTTGAGACATGGCCTTATGGTATAGTCCCGGTGGGCCTAGAAATGATCCTCCTGCCTCTGCCCCCACCAAGAGCTTGGGTTACAGATGTGTTCCCCATGTCCAGCGTGAATTCTATTTCCAAGAATGATATATATATTTTTTTAACTGCAGCTTTCTTTCTATATTGAGACATTCACAAACTAGGGACATAAATGTAATAATAGTATCATCTCTTTCATTAGCCAATATTGTCAAAACATAGGCCTTATTTTCTATTTTCAGCAGAACTCCCATATATATATATATATATATATATATATATATATATATATCTTTAAGTTAACTGAACTGAGTGATACAGGCTCAATAAAATAATAATAATTTTTAAAGTACTTTAAGATATTACTTATATACTTATCAGTACTTTACATTATCAGACACATTTCACATGTATACAGATGTGTATTTTATAAATTTATTTTATGTATTCCTCCTTAATGGGCAATTATGAGATTTTTTTCAAGAGTAATTTGACCCCAAATGTACTGTTTGGTTTTGGTTTTTACCTTGGTCACTGTCTTTAGTATTGATCCCCAAACACAGAGAAGAGGAAAGGAGTGCATGAAATTCAAGGACACAGAACCAGGAAAACCTCCTCTGACATCCCCTTCCCCAGGGATCTCTGCCCACTCTGTGCACACCAGACCTCTGCCTCACATGCCACTTCCCTGGGAATCAGTTGTCCTCTTCCATGTGCACTTCCCCCTCTGGGAGAGAACTATACAGAATCCAAGTTTTTATTTTTCTTTGTATCCCCCATGTCTGTGGTATCTTTGGAACTCAATAATTATAGCCTTTGAATAGTAGCTAGTCAGAATTCAGGTAATTCGAGTTCTATATTTTTTAAACATCTGCTATTCAGTAAGTGCCAATGTCAAGGAGGGAACATATAATTGAATGGATATAGTTCTACTGACCATGAAGGACTTGAAATATACATAATTTAAACCATAGAGAATAGTCTTTTGTAGTGAGATTTTTACATATTTTATCTCATCTACTGCTGTGTAAGTGAAAATGTATATACCTTATATTTAGAATGTAAAAAATGTAAAATATCTATTTGTAATGCTTGTTATATATAAAATTATATTTCAATAGCTCTAAAAGATTAGTAATAGCTAAACTTTGGTACCATCAAAAGTGCTCTACATACAATACTGTATACTATTGATATATAATACTTTACATGCACTACTATACAGAGTGCCAAAAAGTAAACACATTTTAAATATTAAAATTGTAATGTTCAGTATTTGCCAATAACAAAAGATGAATAGAAGTCATGTTTGACTTCTGCAATTACAAGAGGTACTCAAAATTGTTACCATCATAATTTAATTCAACTTTAAAAAATAAAACATAGATAACATCTCTTAAAATCTGTATACGTTTTTGGCAACACACACACACACACACACACACATATACACACACACATATATAGGATATATAATGCATATACATATACATATACATATATATATATATATCACTCATATATAATATTTTTACCTACACTGCTACCTTTGTTGTTATTAAGTACCATCAAGCCAGGTCTGACTCATAGCAACTCTATGAACAACAGAATGAAACACTCCCCAACACTGTGCAATGCCCAGCACTATTGTCAGTGCTTCCCTGCTATTCATTGGGTTTTCAGTGGCTAACTGCTTTGGGACTGGACGCCAGGTCCTTCTCCCACTTTTGTCATGCTAGGGATTGAACTCAGGGCCTCAGAGTGCACAGAGCAGCACTATACCAACTGAGCTAAGCCCCAACCCCTGCTCACTACACTGCTATATATAGCATTTATTCTCCACACCAGTATAACTATTTTTTCCCATTTTATAAAGAGGAAACAGAAGCACAAAGAAATTAAATAGCAGAAGCACAAAGAAATTAAATAGCTTGTACAAAGAACAAGACAGAAGACAATAGAGCCAAAATTTGAACCCACTTATTTTATCTTGAGTTTTAGAATAAAATTTTCAGCAAACCTACAGTTTAAACAGCTTCATCTTCTGTATCAGTATGGTGTTATCAAGTTAATGTAATGTCTAAATTCAGAAAAATCCATTTGTCCTGAATAGTTTACATAGGAATGCAAAGGATTATAACATAGTCTGATCCCACACAATAATTGTGGTCAAAGAAATTGCTGATAGTTGTCAAATTTGTATTGTAACTTCCTATTGAAGAAGATAAGTCGTTTGACAATCAGATTCAAAGCTGGGATCAAGTTCTGCAGCCAGCTTCCATCCAAACATAAAATGGCCAATTACTGTGGGCCCCATGAATTCACTATGTATTTGTTCTGAACAAATTAGGCCACTGTTTACTAGTGTGAAGAAAAAGTGGAATTAGTCAAAATAAATTCACATTTATTTAGGATGGATTAAGAGAGTGAACAAGTGCTGACATGGCTTAGCAAAATATGTGCTGTTTGCCTTCTGTGTAAGCTCCAAGTTTCCCCCTATGTGGGTAATTCTATTTTTTTGTGATGCATTTATTATTTTTATTTTAACTACTTTTCATAAGTGTTTCAGACAAATTACCTGAAACATACACATATGCACACATACCCCAATTTTTTTTTAATCTGAAAGAGAAGAACCAGAAAGAGACAGGAGAGATTTACATCAGCAACCACTGAGAAGATAGGTTAATACAATTGCAAGTTTCATTTAGCATTGAACTTCTTGGCAATGATGACCAAAAAAGAAACATTATAAATCATATGGTTTGAATTATCTGATAAAATAATGCTGTTTGTTCTTTAGAATGCACATTTTGCTAATATTAAATTCTAAAAGGAACTTCTCTCCAGAGTATATCAGTAATGGACAAAATTAACAGATGGATAGAAGTTCTATAAAGATACAGAAATTTATACTCTTATTTTCTAAATTATTCTCCTGCCCCATATATTTATGGTACTTGCATGTATACAGCATTAGAGCCCTTTTCCCACAAATAGTCCAAATAACAATAGCATGATGGCAGGTAATTAGGGAAGATTTTTCCTACTATTGAATTATCTCAAAATCATGTGAACAAAATCTAAGTCAGGTCTACATTTCTGTTCCAACATTTAAGATAAGTAGATATTTCTGGACAAAGAGAGTTTAGAATGCCATTAATTTTTCAAGAAAAAGGACTCAGTCCTTAGTATAATTCCAAATGAATAAATATATATTAAACCACAACTCTCCACAAGGCATTGGACTAACTAATATAAGAACTATTACTTTTAGACTTTGGGATTTTATGGAGGAATGTAATTTCTCACATTTGAGGAAAGGATACAGAGTTTATTTTTCCATTCCATCACATGAAGGCTTTAGAAAACCCTACCATGAGCTGGGCGCAGTGGCACATGCATGCCTGTAATCCCAGCGGCCAGGAGGATTGCAAGTTCGAGATCAGAGGCAGTCTGCATTAAAAAAAGTAAAAAAATGGCCAAAGGGTACAGCTCAGTGGTCCAGCACTTGCAGAGCATGTAAGTGTGAGGCCCTGGATTCAACCCCCAGTACCACAAAAAAAAAAAAAAAAAAAAAAAAAAACCCTACCATGTATTGCTGCTTTAATTTCAAAAAAGAAGGAGCATGTTGGCACAATAAAAGTATAAAGGACAGAACTACAAAATAATGGTCATTCCTCTAATTTGAATATGTCAGCTTTTTAAAAATCTGGCTAATGTCTTGTAGACTGGTGTCAACATTGTTCATGGAACAGCACAATGCTTAAGAAAAACTATAGAGAATACCAAGAACTATAACAACACAACCCTCATTTCAAATGGCCCTGCAGCCAACTGAGGGAATTAAAACAAACATTGAAAAATTAATAATAATTAAAAGTGATAACATTATGAAAGATACTATAAAGTTAAAAATTATTTATTATATAATGGGCAGCCCCCAGGAGCTAGAGATCTTACTTTAAGCCTTACTGGAAGTGTAGTGATCTGAGAAATATTTTGAAGAATAGAGATCAGAAATTTTAGGAAGAGAATATCAGAAGTATGGAGTAGACACAAACACAAATACAGTAGAACTATGGATTCAGTGGCATAAGGAGCTCAAAGTTTTCTAGGTGGTGGTCTTATGTTTTAATTCAGTAGAACCACTGTCCATTCCAATGGTGGGAGCATTCCCCCTTTGAAGACTAAGAATTCTAAACCAAAGCTCAAAGTTTCCAGGATAAGAAGCAGAGTTTCAATGAGTTATAAGGTGAAATAGTAAGAGGAGCCAATCCTACTTCCATCCCTTGGTTCCTGGACCCATGTATTGTGGCCAAGAAGGCACCACCATATAATGGCCTCTAAGTGAAAATGTAGGGAATAAGAGAGACCAGAGACCTAAGGAGGATTTAATAGTACCAGTACTTGGACTCAGTGGAATCATTTCCAAAGACTGAACTGTGAATAAAGGAAGCTTGGACTTCTTATAGGGTCTCTGAGGAAGGAGAGCTTAAAAAAGGATAACAGTGTGAAAACAGACAAAACAAGTTTATAGAAGTGAATAGAGGGTGGTCAGGTGGTCAGTTATCTCTTGCAATCTATAGGAAGAGAAGGGGAGGATGTAAGTTCATCCAGGCTAGAACAACAGGCTGTACATTGTATATAGTAAGCAGTTCTATCACGTTAAAGTAGCTCTGTTATTAGCACAATTCACTAGGTCATTTGTAAGAAACCAGAATGATTTAGACATATATTATTTGTAACAAGTTAAGCAACCTTCAGCTGAATAAACAGTGCTTTTATAGAAGAGTGTTTTAATAAGGAACTGCAGGTGTATTGTTGGAAGAGGGGAGTCTTCATTTGGGAGCCTGCTTCATTCCCCCCTTTGATGCTGAATTTAAATAAAACCATCATCATTATCATGACATGGCCCTGAAGAAGTGGGTGGTTCTCCATCTGGCAGGGTCCAATATTTAGTTAGAGCCATTAGCTGGATGGTGGTGTGCTTATTAATGAGGCTTTCCATGGTGGTTCATATGCTGTTAACAAGTGAAAACAGGAGGCAAGGCAATATAAGGTAGACTCCTAATACAGCTAGAACCATACTTAATAGTGTTTTAAAACCTCTAAGAGTTGAGAACCAACATCCAAAAAGTGAGTGTGGGGACCACCCTTTTTAAGTCTGAACAGGGATGTGAGCTAGCTTTTGTATTTTGACTGTTAGATCCTTGATGACCTGTCTATTATCATTAATTTTTAAATAGCAATTCATTTGATTAAATTTACTATATATTGCTCTCTCCTGGGATACAAGATTGTTGTCATTGTTAGGTGCTGTAAGTCAGTGTCCAATTCCTACCAACCCTACATACAACAGGTGAAACAGTATTGTTAGTGCTTCTTTACTATTCATAGCGTTTTCAGTGGCTGATTGTTTTTTGGAAGTGGGTTGCCAGGTCTTTCTTCCAAGCCTGTAGCAGTCTCCCATTCCAGGCAGTCTCCAGGCAGTCTCCCATTCCAGGCAGTCTCCCATTCAAGTACTAATCAGGCTGGATTCTACTTAGCCTCTGAGATCTGACAGGATTAGACACCACAGTGATACAGCTGCAGGCTACAGGCTGCAGGGTAGGAGATAGTTTAGAGTTAATCTATTTTGGTAAATAGCTTTTCTCATCTGAGTATGTTTTTACATGCTAAGAGATTTAGGGCATTAGCAGTGTCATTGGTTATGGTCTCAAGGATGGCTTATTACTTGATGATGTGGTTGATCATATAAATTGAGGTATGGTATCTCCAAAAATTATCTTCTTCCCAGGTGGCTGGACCATAATGGTGGATTAGTATTTTAGGAGGCCGTTTTTTATCTTTTTAGTTTCAATTATTTTAACATTAACATTTTTTAAAATTTGATCATATACTGGATATTTTAGAGTTTTTCCCTGACTTAGTAGGAGTAGGAAAAGAGGGCCATATCAGGCCCCTGTCCAGCCTTTGGGCAACTGTTGATATTCCCATGACCCATATATCCAGAAAAGGCCCAGGGGAGCCCTCCATTTTCTTGGGGCCTCTATGTAATACAATTGTTGTTGTTGTTAGGTGCCATGGAGTCGGTACCCAACTCATAGTGACCTTCTGTACAACAGGGGAAACACTATTGTCAGTACTTCTCTGCTGTTCATAGGGTTTTCAATGGCAGATTGATTTTTGGGAAGGGGTTGCCAGGTCCTTCTCCCAAGCCTACAGTATCTGGTGTTCCCAGGCGGTCTCCCATCCAGGTACTAACCAGGCCCGACCCTGCTTAGCTTCCGAGATCTGACAGGATCAGATGCCACAGGGTTACGGCTGCAGGCATGTAATACAATAGGTAAATTAAAGAGGGGAATTTGGGAAACAGATTTGGGTGTGGTGGGGGATTGTTTCCTTTTCCCCACCAGGCAGTTGTACCTGTGGTTGAGTTGTAGTATTGTTGCCCTAAACAGGTGAGCACTCAAATGAGGACTGTGAATTTCTTTCCCCAGTGGGCAAAGCAATATTTTTCCAATAATAGATGTTCTCAAGTATCAAACACTCAGGTTAGCACTGGCTGACCTGGGAGGAGGGATAGTTGTATTAAGATTTTCTTGGGGATTTTAATTCTTGTGTTTCCCAAGGACATTGATCTCCCATACTAGTGCCTCCATAGACATAACAGGAGGAGACATGTAAGTTTTGAGTTATATTCTCAGTTAGCTGTGAGAACAGATTCTGGGATTCAGGGACCATGTCTAATGAATCCATCTGTAGGTTGTCATGGAATGATTTAAAAACCCAGAATTGTTGAGCCTGATGATCCCAAGTCTTTTTGTTGGCATACAATGTAATGGCATGGCCTGGGTTTTGAGGGTTGGCACTTAAAGATACCCAGAGGTCTGTTTAGTTATCTCAGCATCTAGAATGTGGAATTTCATGGGATATTACATCTCATGTCCCCTAGGATGGCGAGGTGAGAACAATACCTTATTAGTTGAGGCAACTTTTTGTTCTTAATTTGAGTCTTTTATTCTAGGGTGGTCTTGATGAGTCTAGGGTACTACAAGCCTTAGATACCTTTATAGCTTGGCAATCCTCAAAGAAAATAGTGATTGTGTCCCCATGAGTGGGGAGTAGACTTTAGTTTGGCATATGAGGGCGCCATTTCTATCTTTCTTTTTTTTTTTTTTTTGGTTTTAAACCAAGTATCATAAGGTGCTGGGAATTGAACTCAGGACCTCAGAGACTTCAGAGCAGTGCTCTCCTCAGTTCAATTCCCAGCACTGCAAAATGGGAGAAGGATGTGGCAACCCACTCCCAAGGCAATCCCGAAACAATCAGTCATTGAAAACCCTATGAGGGTCGCTATGAGTCGGATACCAACTCGATGGCACCTAACAACAATCATAAGGTGAGGAGGCTTGGGGTCATAATGTACATACTGAAAATTTCTTAGGTTACAAATCAAATAAGTGATCTGATTATAGCTATAAGTCCTGTCATAGCTCCCTTTACATTCATAATAAGAAGGAAACAATATGGTTTTGGTTAATTTTGGTCCTGGTCATGTGAGATGTATGCATTGGAAGCCTCCCTCTACGAGCTCCCTTTTTACCTTATCTCATTGGGGCACTACCAGGAGTACAACAAACAGCTTATAGGGTAGGATCCCACATAGATTCATCCTCAAGCTTCAGGTCTGCATAGACTTGTCAGCTTCTGGAGTGACCAGAGCAGGGCTGCTATTCTCCTTGTCTGATGTGGCAGCAAGAATTCGGCACAGTGTTAGTCATATAGGATATTCTAAGTCCCACTGGCTTTAGGCAGCTGTGATGAATCCAAGGCACTCTTCCCATAACTGTAACAGCAGTGGGGGTGGACAAGATTATGGTATGAGGCCCATCCCATATGGGCCCCAATGGACCCAAATAAGAGCCTCTGGCTTGAAGGAGTGTGTTGGCTCTGCTAAACTTACAGGCATTCTTTCTTGTATTGGATGTCCTATATGGCAGCCACTAAAGCCTATACCTGTCTCTGTAAAGTTATCTCTCCCAGTTTACAGAGATCACCTCTTATTGGGCCTAAGATTGGGGTAGCCAGCCAAATAGAATCTTACAAGGTACAGTACCCTCTCTGTTTTGTGGTAATCTACTAGACTTGGGCCTGCAGCGGTAGCCCTGTGGCATCCGATCCTGTCAGATCTCAGAAGCTAAGCAGGGTTGGGCCTGGTTAGTACCTGGATGGGAGACCGCCTGGGAACACCAGAAGCTGTAGGCTTGGGAGAAGGACCTGGCAACCCCCTCCCAAACAATCAATCTGCCATTGAAAACCCTATGAACAGCAAAGAAGCACTGATAATAGTGTTTCCCCTGTTGGACAGAGGGTCGCTATGAGTCGGATACCAACTCGACGGCACCTAACAACAACAACAACAACTAGACTTGGAGAAGGACCATAGGCAAGACAGGATCCCATCTCAAATGGATCTCTTGGTGGTATTTTGTCAACAATTGTTTTAGTGTCCAGTTCAAGCATTCTACTTTCCCTGAACTCTGCAGCTGATGGGCTATGTGCAGCTTCCAGTTTGTCTTTAGCATCTGGGTAAGCCCTTGACTTACTTAAGCTACAAATTTTGGTCTATTGTCTGATTCAAAAGTCAAAGGCAGCCCAAATCTAGGAATAGTTTCTCTCAGTAACATCTTTGTTCCCTTTCAGACCTTTTTCTGTTTGGACGGGGAAGGCTTCTACCCATCCCAAAAAGGTTCAAACAAACACCAGGAGGTACTCATAGCCTCTAGCTCATAGCTCGGTAAAGTCCATTATCAGGTTTTCACAAGGGGCTGCTCCAATCTCCTGAATTCCTGGGTGCTCAGTTAGCACCAGGTATGGGGTTTTTTTGAGCAAATATCAGGCACTGTTTACTTACAGCTCAAGTGAGGGCAGTGAGCTGTGGCACACAGAACTGCCTCCCCAGTAAAGTCTTTGGTATTATCTTTCCCATGTGGGTTACTTGGTGGAACTGCTTCATATACTGAGGGGCTAGCATCTCTGGAATGACCAGCCTTCTATTAGAGAACTTTTTACCACCCCTCCCTTGTGTATCCCTCAATCTCCTGAGCAAATCAAGCCTTTTCACTGGGAGAATAGCATGGAGCTTCTTTTGTTGTCGTTAGGGGCCATCGAGTCAAGTCTGACTCATAACGACCTTATGTACAACAGATCAAAGCACTTCCCAATTCTGTGCCAGGCACACGATCTTATCCATGTTTAAGCCCGTTGTTGAAGACACTGTGTCAATCCATCTGGTGGAGGTTCTTCCTTCTAGGAGAGGCAAGTCTGCAAAAAGAGGCATGATAAGAGTCTCCTCCTTAGGCTGCATGGCCACCCTGGCAGCCTATTTTGCCTCTCTATCTGCCTTCTGGTTCCCTATGGTCTCTATAGTGCCTGCCTGCTGATGTTCTTTGTAGTATATAATTGCTGTCTTTTGTGGAGCTCAGACAGCACCCAGGAGCTATAGAATCTCCTCCTTATATTTTATTTTATTTTTCCTGCTGTTGTTTTATTTCCTGCTGTTAAAAGGCCCCTTTTCTTATAGATGGCTCCATGTACATGCAAGATGGTAAGAGCATACTTAGAATCAGTATAAATATTAGCCTTCTTACCCTTTGCCAGCATGAGGGCCCTTAGTAAGGTTATGAGTTCTGTCTTTGGGGCCAAAGTTCCCATGGGCAAGAGCTGAGCTTCCACCGCCATGTCCAGAGTCACTGTAGCATAGCCAGTAAGGTGGGTTCCTTTCTATGTAAAGCTGTTCACATCCATAAAGTATTTAATATCTGGGTCTGCCAAGGAGTAGTCTAAGAGGTCTCTCTGACTTGAAAAGACCTCATTCACCATTTTCATATAGTCATGGGGGAGGAGCATACCAGGATCAACTAGGAGCAGTGTAGCTGGGCCTCACTGCTCAGTTTCTTGTTTAGCCTGATGGCCTTGAATTTAGCCTGGCTTTGTGCATAGGATATATTTTTAAGTTTAGCCTGAGTTTACTGTAGCTTTTTGGTAATCTGTATTTGAGATCATTCCCCAGTATCCCCTAGGCCCTATACTTTTTGTAGCCATGATTTTAGATGGGGTGAACTCACTGTAGTTTTTCATTGGCCTTCATTTGGGCTCATGCCCTATAGTCTGCAAGCTGTTCAGTTCTGTCTGTACCTTTAGACATCTTGGCCTCCAAGGCCGACCAGGTTTTCTCCCATGCACTTCTGCCCCACTGGGCTTGTTCCAACTGCTTTCCTCCTTGGTCCTCTGAAACTGCATTCAGCAGATAGCTCTGTGTTGAAGCTTTACTCTGGGTACATCTTTATTTAAATGTCCTTTCTTTATGGCTCCCCAGTGGAAAGAATACTTCTTTCCCCACATTTTAACAGAAACATTTGGTAGTGAAGACTTATTAGTCCTTTTTTATCTTATGAATAAACATAATCCAAATTGATCCAATATGGTTAAATTTTTAACATATACTGTTATTTCTTTTTAAATGTTTTGCAGTTACTAGAAACAAAGGCAAAAAAAGTTCATATCTTGTCTACCCTTTAATAACTCATTATATAAGTCTTAAGTTGAGCTTTTCTTATCTCTTTTTATATTTTGGCATACCCAGACATTTTTATTTTAAGACAAAACTATTTTTTCTAAGGTGTTGATTAACATAGACCTTTGTTGTCATCTTGGGGAGTTGTGTGGCATTTATCTCTGCAAATCTCTCTAGCTTTTGTGATTTTTACCTATCTTTCTGTCTCTCTGTGTTTCCTTTCTTTCTTTCTGTAATTTTTGTCACTTCTAGTTTTTCTGTCAGTCGTTCTGTGACTGTGTAAATTTTGTATCTTAGTGTCAGAGTCTCCTGAGTTTCTATTTTATTTTTTATTTATTTTCTCATTCTGTCTTGTGGTCTTTGTCCCTCACATTCACATGCTCTGTCTCTTCTTCTCTCCCTTATGGATTTCTTTCCAGAGTGGGGAACTCCCTTCCTGGGGAGAGGCTTTGGGCTCTGTTCTCCAGGACAAAACACCATATGCCTCCTTATCAGAGCTTGGCTCTTTGTTGTTGTTGTTATTGTTGTTAGGTGCCACTGAGTCACATCTGACTCATAGCAATCCTATTAGAGTTTCCCAGTGATTGCTTCGGGATTGCTTTGGGAGTGGATTGCCTCATCCTTCTTCCATGTTGTGGTGCTGGGGATCTAACCTGGGACCTCAGAGAGTGCAGACCAGGGCTCTACCTACTGAGCTAAACCCCAGCCCTTTAAGAGCTGTAATTAACTTTGTCAGGAAGATAAATTGGAAGATATCGGGGAGGAATTTCTTCCCTTGCATCTTGAAGAATTGATTTTTCTGTCTCCTTTCTGACTTTTTTCTTAGTTTATTTTTTTATTTTCATTTTTTCTCAGGCCACCAAGATCTTGCAATAAGTGGCTAGGTAAGTAGTTTCCTTGGCTAGCCACCCAACATTAAAAGAAGGCCATTTTATCTTTCAGAGTTTTCTGTTACTGGGGTGTTAATTTTACTCCATGGTTTCTGGTGTGACGCTTCTTAAAATTCCTTATGCAGGAGTAAGTTTAGATGCTTTATCATTCATGTCTCCATTGTTCAGCATGTCTCATTCTCTCTCTCATTTACACTTTGTTGCATTAGAGCCACCCTCAAACCTGACATGCCACAAATGCCACTCTGGTGGGGAGGTCACTGCAAAGCCATATGTGGCCCCAGTGGAACTCTGCATCATACACTTATACCCCATTCATTCTAGCATCCACAGCTGAGCCTGCCCTACCCAGTGGGGGAGGTAATTTAACAATCATACACCATGGACTTCCCCCTCCTGATGGGGAAGTCATTTCTGTCCTAGGTGGGCAGTTTCCCTCAGCATTTCCCCAGATCGAGACTACTAGTGTGCTCATGGACACCAATCATTCCAACATTCATATGCCAAGGACTCCCCTCTCCCAGTGAGGGGAAGTCAGTTTCCAGTGCAGGCAACAGCTTCCCTTAGCCATTGCTCCAACTGAGACTACAAGTGTGCCTGTGGGAGGTGATCAAGCTCCCCCTCCATCCCTCTGGAAGGTTCCTGCCTCTTGGGGTCCCACCCTTACCTTTCCTGTAGTATACTATTCCTATAAGTCATCCTGAAGTCTCAGGGGTTCTGTTGTATTATCAGGAACAGGGACACCAGACTATGGGAGAGTCAAAGTTTCATCCCTGGACTAAGCCTCACCTAGTAGTGACTGAGGTCTCAGGCTTCCCCTGGCCCAGGCCCCCAGGCCTATAGGTAAAGGTGACAATAACCTGTCATCTCTATTTCCTGGCCAATGCACCAAATATATTGTGGAATTCCTAAGGGAATAAGAGAGACCTGAGATCTAAGGAGGACTTCATTAGTAGTGGTACTTGGACTCAGTAGAATCTTTTCCAAAGACTGAGCCCCCTAAAAAAGGAAGCTTAGACCCCTTGTAGAGTCCCTGATGGAGAAGAGCTTACAAAAATGATAACAGCATAAGAAAAAACAAAGCAAGTTTACAGAAGTGGGTAGAGGATGGTCAGGTGGTCAGCTATCTCTCACAACTTACTAGTGGAGAAGAGGAGGATGTAAATTCCTCCAGGATGGAACAAAGGGATATACAATGTACATAGTGAGTAGTTCTATCAAGCTGAAACAGCTCTGTTGTTAGCAGAATTCACTGTGTCATTTATAAGAAACCAGAATGATTTAGACATATATCATTTGTAACAAGTGAAGCAATCTTCAGCTGAACAAACGGTGCTTTAATAGAACAAACAGTGTTTTAATAAGGAACTACTGGCTTATCACTGGGAGAAGGGGGTCTTTCTTTGGCAACCTGCTTCAGAAAGATATTCTGTGTCTTGTGTGATAGGACCCTTTCTTTTCAGATGTCACCTCTCAGCCTCATAAACGAGTCTTCAGTAAGCCATTCTACCTTTCAATTAGCATAGCTGATTTGTGGCTTCTGGTCGTAAGGCCAGTTAGTCAATGGTAATGATCCCAATGCCACACTTCTTTGCAGCAAATGAGTCTGTATAATGCTCAACACTGGGCAGAATGCCATGATGGTGGATCAGACATCCTGAAGGTTTCTGGAGGTGAAACTGGCAAAAACATTATAAACAGAGAAGGAAAATCCATAATCGGAACATGTACAATTGCAATGAAGATAAACCTCTGCCACCTCCAAGATAGAAGAAGTCTATTATAAACAACCTGACACTAGGTGACTGCCACTAGGTCCCATGGGACATGGTAGCATGTTCAGGACCCTACGTTGGTATCTGCTACTGGCCACTTAAGTACACAACAGTCATATTAAATAGATCATTCTACATAAAAGGAAGTTCATGTTATTAAGCCCACACATAGCTTCCATCCATGCCACCATTACTACCTTATTCATGGGTGCATTAAGCACTGAGGTGTCTGGAATGGCCGACACTCATAGAGGGGGAAGTTTGGTCCCTGTTATTAATAAATGTCCTTTTCAGGAGATACTTTTTAACAGGTATTGGTATAGACCCTATTATCTTCACAGTCTTTGTCCAGTCACAGAGATACAACCACAAACCTCTTCTCCAGACTTCCTAGTAGTCATCTATAGTCCAATTCCTCTCAGTGTCCTCCACTGAGAAAGTCGTGGCAGCAAAAGGAGATCCCAAGGGCTTTATGCCACTCCTATCATTAAGGCTGACTCTACTTTGAGGAGACAACTCTTTCCCAGTTGTCTTTCGAATGCCTTCCAGCCTGGAGAGCTCATTTTCTGGCACTATGTTTGGCAGTTCTCTGCTATTCATAGAGTTTTCAATGGCTAATTGTTTTGGGAGTGGACTGCTGGGTCCTTATCCCTAATTAGTTGTTTGTTGTTGTTGTTGTTAGGTGCCCGTCGAGTCAGTATCCGACTCATAGCGACCCTCATAGGGCTTTCAATGGCTGACTGTTTCGGAATTGCCTTGGGAGTGGATTGCCAGGTCCTTCTCCCATTTTGCGGTGCTGGGAATTGAACTCGGGACCTCAGAGACTGCAGCGCAGCGCTCTACCAATTGTGCTAATTAGTTGTTTAGCATTAGCAAAATGACCCTGCAGATATAGACTGTGGACTTCTTGTTTAACTTCTAAATGGTACAGATGTTTTGGGGTTATACCTAGAATACTTTGGCCTGCAGCTGTACCACTGTGGCATCCAATCCCATGAGATCTTGAAAGCTAAGCAGGGTTGAACCTGGTTAGTACTTGGATGGGAGGCCACCTGGGAATACCAGGTGCTATAGGCTTCAGAGAAGGACTTGGCAAACCACTCCCCCCCCCAAAAAAAATCAGCCATTGAAAACCCTATGAATAGCAGAGAAGCACTGACAGTAGTGTTTCACCTGTTGTACATAGGGTCACTATGAGTTGGACAACAACAACTAGAATACTTTGCTCATGAGACCAAAATCATGGGTTTCCTCTCTCTTTGAATCAGTTGGATTCTGTCTGTTCTAAAGCCAACAGCCCTGGCCTTACTTTGGCACTTCAGCAATCAGCTGTAAGAATGACTAGATGAGACAGGGCAGACAGACATTAGTAGATATGATCTAAAGGTATCCCACTGCTAAAAATTTTATCACATGCAAGCAAAACAAATATCTGTTGCTGGACCAACAATACCATCTTTTCCATTATGTTAGAATACTTTTAGTTTGATATGTATCACAGGCAAAATGTTTGCTTCCAGAATTGGTAACATTATTATTGTGTACATTCTTCTAAGCATACCAATAAAAAGCAATTATGATTTGAATGACATATCTTGGCTCTAACTAGTTTCTTTATTTGAAAATCAATAACTTTGTTTCAGAAGGAAAATAAATATTTGGCATGTTGATCATTTGAGATTTTTTTCTCTCACTATCAGAAGTCTTTGTCCCTTTCTTTCTTTGTCTTATGAACCACTAAATAAATTTTAAGATAATAGTTTGTCTTCCTAATTAGAAATCCTTTAAAAAATCAGTTAGTGAAATAAAAGACCCATGAATCAAATATAATTGTGAATCTAATGACATTTGTAGCATGACAATTGTTTGAACTGATTTAATTTCAAGTTTATTTGGAGACACGCTTGAAAAAGGCATGCTTGTTTCCTTCTTAGTTTCAGTATAGCTTACACATAGTTCCATTTTATGGTCTAGCAGAAAAAAGGTATTTCTGATGGAAAGGACAGTTAGGGCCTGAGAGTGGTGAGGGAATTTAAAATGAGGTAATAAAAACAAGGGACTTGACTTTCACTGATGTTTCAGGGGGGTGAGAGACATGAGAAGAGGCCTTGAATGAGCCTTCTCCCCAGGGAGATTGACTAAAATACATAAATACTTTGTATGTGTTTACTATAGCTGGTGGCCAAAATTCTTAGAGTCAGTGCAATGGATCCAATGAAGGTGGCCCCTCCAAAATTCATGTTGAAGCTTAATCCCTAGTGCAAGATTATTAGGAGATGTGACCTGTAGGAGGTGATTAAGTCATAAAGGATCCACTCTCACAATTGGTTTGAATTGTGGTGCTGGAGACGTCTGTTGAATATACCG